>JAYESA010000013.1:141508890-141806390 GCA_036927795.1 Iris macrosiphon | reverse complement strand
ACATATACTTATGTATCTCTAAGTTATCTATATATGTAGATATGTGTACATGTGTTTATGTATTAGTAGTTAGTGATTAGTTTGGTAGTTGGTATTTAATATTCATATTAGTATATACTAGTAGTTGGTATTAGTATACACTAGAAGTTATATTATATATATATATATATATATATATATATATATATATATATATATATATATAGCTAGTGGGGTAGGTACTATATATTAGAATCACATTTACCTTGAGATACCAAGGTAAGTGTCAAGGTATTGAGAGTTACTCAAGGTATTTGAGTTGGGTATCGAGATGGAGGTTTAGTGGTGCAATACCGAGTTGGTTCAAAACCAAGGTATCTATTTAGTTATTATAATTAGGACTAGTATATATAATATTGTTTGGATATGCATATATGACTATTTCATATCTTTTGTTTGTGTATCCTGAGATACGGTATCTTAGTATCTTAGATTTAGCTAGTAGTTTCATAGTGTATGAACCCAATATCATAGAGATAGACTCATACAACCTAAAAATAGCTTGTTTGACCAAGTTTGTCCGGTTTGACTTAGAGTTGACCTAGTTTGACTGTTTTGACTTAAAAATAGTTTTATGACCTAGAAGTTGACTAGTTTAACTTATTTTTATTTCGAAACCTTGTATTGATGTTATATTCCCTATCTAGGTCTTCGAGGCACCGTACCAAACATCTGTGATACTATTTACCAGACTTTAGGCGAGTATATGCTCTGATAGTTTCTTATTTATGATATCCTCTATGTTATTGTATCTAGTGTAGATATCCTTGATTCTTGATACGATGGTTATACGGATTGGTATATCCGGATCTCATCATGAGATGTTATTCCTTGGTATATATGGTGTATCTTATGCAAGAAATGTTTCCTTGTTTCTTGTACATGTACAGACATTGATTCTCGGGGAGACTAGCTATCTTCCTAAAGAATTTTGTGCCATAGCATACCATGGTTGGTTCCACTATATTATTCGAGGTTGGGGAGTATGTAGTGTAGATATGTGATCATACCCTCTTTGTATCAAGTCTTGTTTATTGAATAGTGTTAATCATACACATTAGCCAGGCCATAAATCTTGTATCAAGTTTCCAAGTCGATCACATGTTAAAGCTGGTACTCACTCACTTAGAAGTTAGTATTCTTGTTCATTGCCATATTGTTCATTCTTGTATTTATTTCCAATATTACTTTTATTGTATATCTCTTGTATCTATTGTTGTATCTTCTATATTCACATCTATTTATTGTTACATAGTTTATATCATTGATTAGAACTACTGTTAGAGATGTACTCTGCTCCTTTTCTGACTGGATATATTTTTCCCAAATAACATTGAGGAGTGGTACGCTACTCATTACGGACCTCAGGATATTGTGGGCTTAGATTCAGAGACCTTGGCTCAGGAGGGACTCATCCCGACTAAGACAGAGGACCCAGGACTTATAGTATCTTAGCTATTCTCTTGTACTCGATTTGTCTCCAGCTTATTGTTTAGTTTTATTCAGACTCATTGATGTTATTATTTAACTCATGAGTTGTATGGTGACTATTCTATTCTTTTATCATATTCGTGCTCATTTCCATCTTAGATCTATATGATTGTGTATATTGTTATTATTGGTGGCTTATCGTATTATTAGATAGATTACCTAAATAGCGTTCTACCGTCGATTCTGTAGCGTAGGCTGGGCATTGATCCCGACTTACATCCCTAAACCGGGTGCGGGTCATGACACATTTTTAGTGGTGGCCCATGCAGGTCTTCGAGGTTGCAATTAGTGCGATTCATAGTGGTGCTCTAAATTGAGTGCTATTACGAGCCTATTTCAGGATATAGGATATAGGCTATAGGCTGAGAATACTCAATCACATCTAGAAAAAGTTCTTTTGATTCATTCAACTATTCTTCCTTGATATTGATATTTGATCTTTAAACTGTCCTTCCTTTGAGTATCTTACATCATGTGCCATATTGATTCTTTCTTTCGCTTTGTCTCAGGATGCCACCTAAGACTAGATCGCAGTAGGGGAGATCAGCTTCTGAGAGGTCTGCGACGTCCCGAGGGCCTACACCAGTCACTTCTACGGCGATTGGAGTGTCAGCTGCTTTCGGAGGTCCAACTCCTACTCAGAGGATTATACCAGTTGTATCTGAGGGACTTCCACCTCTACCTTCTGTGTCGATAGATGCGACACAGATATTCATACTGTTTTGTAAGATATTGGAGGCACAGAGGGCTCAGTCTGAGGCACACTAGAGACAGACCGATGTCTTGCGACAGGGCATCGAGAGTGCTTATCAGCTTGCTTGTGCCGTAGTAGATAGAGGAGTTCCGGTCCAGCAGCAGGTTCCTCCTATGGTTGCTCAGCTTCAGCCAGGCAACATTCAGGACTTCAAGAAGCTGGAGCTTATGATCTTCAAGGGGACGGAGGGCATCGTCTATGTTGATGATTGGCTCAAGAACATTGAGCGTATTATGAAGGTGTCCCATCTTTCTGAGGATCTAAAGTTTAAGGCGGTAGGACTTCAGCTGTTTGACGTCGCTCGTACTAAGTTCAGGAATGAGCCAATTCTTGTTGAGACAGGACAGTCTTGGGAGGTGTTCAAGGAACTCTTCAAGAAGAAGTTCTTCGCTCGGGCAGACAGGTTAGACTTGGGGAGGCAGTTTGAGAGCCTCATTCAGGGGAGCATATCTGTGGAGGAATATGCTACAGAGTTCGACAAGCTGAGCCGATTTGCAGAGTATTTGGTGAGAGAGCCGGAGGTTCGAGCTATTCACGTGGGAAGTAAAGATCCTCATTCCATCTTTTTATGAGACCTACTCGGAGATACTTGCGGAGGCACGCAAGGTTGAGTAGGAGTTGGGTTTGAAGCCCAAGAGAGATCGTAATTCTTTTTTGGGGTCAAATAACAGTACAGTATCTACCAAGCATCCTCATTTCCAGTCCAGACCTTTTCAGCAGCCGCAGTAGTACCAGACTCCAGCTATGGTGCTGTTTCACCAGGTACCATAGCAGCAGAGACAGTTACAACAAGCTTTTTTCCACTACTATAAGAAGCCCGACCATATCTGGGAAGTTTGCAGGAGGAGGTTGGGAGTTTATTTGTATTATGGTACCGAAGAAAATCAGCTGAGAGAGTATCCTTCCAACCCTCGTCGTGCAGTTCAGGGAGCAGCTCCAGCTCTGAGGACACAGGCGAGACCACCTGCAGTACAGCCGAGGGGACCACCGCTTTCGACCCAGCAGCAGCGTTATATCCAGCATCAGCATCAGGGAGGGCACGTCAGGGACGAACATTTTCTATAACCGTCGAAGAGGATGAGCCCACCGGAGATGTTATCGCAGGTTCTGTTCTTCTTGATTCCATTCCAGCTTTAGCTTTGTTTGATAGTGGTACTTCCCATAGTTTTGTATCTATTTCTTTTGCTCTGAAGCATAGTTTGGTAACTGAGTCTTTGCTTAGGACTTGCAAGATTATGACCGAGGGAGGCATTATCCTGGTTAATGATATTTTCGAGGATCGAAGAGTTACTCTGGGAGGCCGAGAATTGAGTGTGTATCTACTGGTAATGTCACTTCCGAACTACGATATTATACTCGGGATGGATTGGTTAAGTAGGCACCGTACTAGTATAGATTGTAGAGGAGGTAGAGTTTTGTTTGGTCCGCCAGGAGAGCCAGAGTTCGAGTTTGCTAGAGGAGCTGCAGAGCAGGGAGAAAGCATTATCTGCGAGCTATGTAGAAGACAAGAAGTTGCCACATCCGTTGATAGCAGAATTCTAGGATGTGTTTCCTGAGGAATAGTTGGATTGTCACGAGATCGAGATATTGAATTCTCTATAGACTTGGTGCCAGGTGCAGAACCAATTTTGTAGCATGTCTATAGAGTAAACAACAGCGAGCTGGTCGAGCTAAAGAAGCAGGTGGATGAATTAAAGGATAAGGGGTTTATCAGATCGAGTTCTTCACCGTGGTGAGCCCCGGTATTGTTTGTACCGGAAAAGGGTGGATCAGTGCCCATGTACATTGATTACAGGGCATTGAATAATCTCACTATCAAGAATAAATATCCTTTGCCATAGATTGATGACTTCTTCGATCGGTTGAGTGGTGCCAAGGTGTTTTTTAACATAGATTTGAGATCAGACTACCACCAGGTGAAAGTAAAACTGGAGGACATACCGAAGACTGCTTTTAGAACTCAGTATAGTCAGTATGAGTTTATGGTGATGTCGTTTAGGTTGACTAATGCTCCGGCGGTATTTATGAATTTATGAACAAGGTGTTCCATTAGTACCTTGACAAGTTCATGGTAGTGTTCATTGATGACATACTCATATATTCGAAGAAACCGGAGGAGCACGAGGAGCATTTGCGGATTGTATTGGATGTGCTGAGGAAGGAGAAGTTGTACGGGAAGTTGTCCAAGTGTGAGTTCTTTCTGGACAAGGTAGAGTTCTTGGGATATGTTATGACTGGTGATGGTATTTCAGTGGATCCGAAAAAGATCACAGTAGTGGAGTCCTAAAAGACCCCGAGTTCAGTAGCAGAGATCAGGAGTTTCTTAGGATTGGCAGGCTACTACAAGAAGTCTGTGCAAGATTTTTGAGGATTTTCGAGCCGATGACCAGACTCACCATGAAGGATGTAGAGTTTGTTTGGACGGAGGATTGCCAGGTTGCTTTTGAGGAATTGAAGAAAAGGTTGACGTTTGCTCCTATTTTGACGTTGACATCAGTGTCAGGAGATTTTACTATTTATAGTGATGCATCGGAAAAAGGTTTGGGTTTTATTCTTCAGCAGAATGGGAAAGTGATTGCCTATGCAACCAGGCAATTGCGTCCTTATGAGAAGAACTATCCTACCCATGATTTGGAGTTGGCAGCCATCATCTTTGTCCTAAAGTTGTAGAAATACTATTTGTACGGAGACCGTATGGAGATCTTCACAGACCACAAGAGCTTAAAGTACGTTTTCACGCAGAAGGAGTTGAATATGAGGCAGCGTCGGTGGTTGGAACTGATGAAGGATTTTGACATATCCTTGCAGTATCATCCTGAAAAAGCTAATATAGTTGTCGATGCCTTGAATAGGTATCCGGTAGCTATGTTCTTGACGCGGGATCGATATTTGTTTGAGAACTTGGAGAGCTTGGGCATTGAGGTGATAGTTCCTGGTTTTGCTATGTAGATATGGGGGTTGCAGATACACTCAGAGTTGATGGACAGGATCAAGGCAGCCTAGTATGAGGGTGTATCACTGAGGAGCATCAGAGCTCCGGTGAGAGCAGGATTGGAGAATAATTTCACCATTACTGAGGATGGTTCTTTGTGGCATGGTATTAAATTGTGTGTGCCTAGTGGGGAGCTGCATGAGAAGGTATTGCAGAAAGCACATCGCTCTCAGTATTCCATACATCTAGGTGCCAACAAGATGTACATCCAGGTGCCAATAAGATGTATCGGGATATGCGAGAGAGTATGTGGTGGTATGGCATGAAGAGGGAAGTGGCATAGTTTGTACCCAGATGCTTAGTGTTCCAGCAGGTGAAAGCCGAGAGGTAGAGGCCAGGAGGTGTACTTCAGCCATTACCCATTCCAGAGTGGAAGTGGGAGCACATTACTATGGATTTTGTGTCCGGACTTCCACAATCTCCAGGAAGGAAAGATGCGATTTGGGTCATCGTTGACAGGTTGACTAAGTCGGCCCACTTTTTGCCTTTCAAGGTGGGTTTGTCTACAGAGAAGCTGGCAGAGATATATGTGAGGCAGATCGTCAGGATACATGGAGTTCCCGTCAGCATAGTCTCGGATCGGGATAGTCGTTTTACTTCTCATTTCTGGAGGAGTTTGCAGAAGAGTTTGGGCACCCAGCTCAAGTTCAGTACTGCATATCATCCCCAAACAGATGGGCAGTCAGAGAGGACTATTCAGACTCTCGAGGATATGTTGTGCACTTGTGTACTATATTTTGGGGGTTCTTGGGAGGACCATCTTTATTTGGTAGAGTTTGCTTATAACAACAACTATCAGGCTAGTATAGAGATGTCACATTTGAGGCTCTGTACGGTTAGAGATGTCGTACTCCCTTATCATGAGACGATGTTGGAGAGAGAGTTTTGCTAGGGCCAGAGATGGTTGTGGATGCAGCGGAGAAGGTTAAGCTGATCAGAGACAGACTTCGAGTGGCGGAGGACAGACAGCGGTATTGGGCTGAAAGCCATCGGAGACCTTTAGAGTTTGAGGTATTGCTTTAGTTTTTTGTTTTTTTGCTTGTTATTGGTTATTTATTATAGATTAAGTTCTTAAGGTTGTGTTTTTTTCTAGGTGGGTGGTTTGGTATTTCTGAGAATTTCTCTGATACGAGGCACAATTTACTTCGGTGGAGGCGGGAAGCTTAGTCCGCGATTCATCGGACCTTTCACCATTCTAGAGAGGGTCGATGCAGTTGTTTATAGACTAGACTTACCACCTGCATTAGAGGGAGTGCACAACGTGTTTCACGTGTCGCAGTTGTGATGGTATGTGGCGGATCCTATTCACGTGTTGGATCACTCAGAGATAGAGGTGGGCCCTACTCTAGCTATCCAGAGCAGCCAGTTAAGATTCTGGATCGGAGAGAGAATGTGATGAGGAACCAGACTATTCATTTGGTATACGTCACTTGGAGGTATCACTCTCCGGGGGAGTCTACCTGGGAGAGAGAGGATGAAATGCGAGAGCGCTATCCATATTTGTTTGTGCCTTGAGGTATGTTCTTTTCTAGTTATATTTTTTTTTCTTTTGTTCTATTTTGTTATTTTTTTGGGCTAGTTTTTGCCTTTGATTTTCGAGGAAGAAATTATTTTAAGGAGGGTAGACTTGTCACTACCACATTTTCTAGGAAAGGGTATTTTAGTCATTTCATAATTAATTAAATATTGTGCATGATAAATAATTATTTATTTTATTATTTAATTATTGTTAGATGTTAATTTATTATTTTGGACTTGTGTTAGTTGACCTAACTAGTTTAGTTTAGACTCATGGACCAACAATATTAAATTAGTTAGAATTGAGCACAATTAGAAGCCAATTCATTAGGAGGAGGATTAGTTTAATTAAAACTATTAGTCTAGAATCTTCCCTCCTTAATTATTTCTTCATGAGAGGCCCCAAAGGGTATAATAGATATTACATAGTGACTTGAGGAGGGGGTCAAGTGGCCGGCCTATACAAAGAGGGGGGGAAAGTTTATCTCTCCTCTTTTCATTTCAAAACTAGAACTAGAATTTCCTTCAACCAAAATTTTTTATTCCCGAATCAATTCTCTATCAAATTTCATCCTAATTCCTTCCCAAATTATCATTAGAGACTAGTAAAGAAAGGATCTAAAAGGAAAAATCAAAGATCTACAAAGAGGAGCAAGGATCTACAAGTTGGAGGCCAATTTTATCAAATTTGGAGGTTGCATTGGGGATCCATCTTCCAATAGGTACAATTTAGTTTTTTCTCTTAATTAGGTTCTAAATATGAGATCTAACCATGAGAAACTACCCCATATGCATAGGCTACCCATAGAAATTGGAATTGAGTTCATAGGAGGCCTATTGAGAAAGTTATGGTACTTTTTGTGTCAATTTTGGAGAAATTTCGAGATTGACACTTGTTGTGTTTGTCAATTAGTCATATAGATCAAATTGACATGTGTTTATTTGTTTTTAGCTAGTATCGTGTTCACAATTGGATACGTGTAGGTCGTATCCCAACAAATTGGTGATACGTATTGATTTGGGAGTTTTCCTCCGACACGGGACTTTGTGCATGCCATATTTTGACACGGATACGTAGATATGTGTTTGACTCTGTAGAAGCATGAAAAATATGTCGGGAAGCTCTACGCAGCATATTGATGCAAAGCAGCATAAACAGAGGCCTTCAGAGCCATCAAACGTGCAACAAAGCTTTTTTCGCTAAACACAGCGTGAAGTATAAGCTCAAAAGACCATCTGCGTAAGGCAGTACGTCCAGGATGCTTCAGCATAAACAGGGTTCTTCGTCGCCTCCTAGGCGTAAAACCCATCCTCTTTGAAGTGTACGATAGACGCTTCGTATTCTCCGAAGTGAACCTGTTAGATCCTGCAATGAACCTGTCAGATCCTGCAATGAACCTGACGTCTGGACTTCTGACAGAGGGATACTACACGGCTACCCAGACGATGGCTATAATGATGGCACAGCACTGTGACCCAGGCTGTCATTTACCGCTATCTCCTTTGCGTAAACTGCTTTTACGTGCACAAAGGGATACGCTGCCTTATTTTACACAGGCAGACATGAGTTGTTTATGCTCCGCGGTAGACAAACCGCCTGCCATATCAAAAGTTGTACTTCGTACGGGGCTCGAGGCACGTCTCTACGTCCAATGCACAGAGCGATGACAGTTGCTCGAGGCACGTCTCTACGTCCAATGCACAGAGCGATGACAGTTGCTCGAGGCACGTCTCTACGTCCAATGCACAGAGCGATGATAGTTGCTCGAGGCACGTCTCTAAGTCCAATGCACAGAGCGATGACAGTTGCTCGAGGCACGTCTCTACGTCCAATGCACAGAGCGATGACAGTTGCTCGAGGTACATCTCTACGTCCAATGCACAGAGCGATGACAGTTGCTCGAGGCACGTCTCTACGTCTAATGCATAGAGCGGTGACAGTTTCTCGAGGCACGTCTCTATGACTGATGCACAGAAGGGCTGCAGACCTTCAAAATCATGCCTCCGTATTTAATGCACAGGATGGTGGCAAATCTCAGCATTTAATTCAAGAGATTTGATTATATCTTCAAAAGCCGTAATTTCGGCTAAGACGTCCACATCAGCACTCTTGGACGATACGCAGCGGCTTCTACGCCCATTCAGCTTCTGTGCTTATTCGGCTTCTACGCCCATTTGGCTTCTACGCCCACTCGGCCTCTACGACCACTCGGCTTCTACGCCCACTCGGCCTCTATGACCACTCGGCTTCTACGCCTATTTTCGGCTTCTATGCCTACTTGGCTTCTACGCCATGGTGACAGGCATTGGCTTCTACGCCCACCTCTTCTATACGAGGGATACCTACCTACGTGGATTCTACGCCGTGATCTTCGTAGCGATTATACGCGCTTTGTCCCTTAGTTGGACCCGCGTCACACGCTCATTCAAAGGATCATCTATACGCAGGCATTGGTTATTTTAACCGTTGTGTAAAAGGGTACTGTACTTTCCACTCCTCGATTTCTACACCGACGGAGTGGTCACTGTCACCAAAACTTTATAAATATAGACCTCTATCAATAAGGAACAAGGTCAAAAAATTGGTCAAGAAAACCAATATCAGATCCACGGTCGAAAGATCGCAAGGTCAAACTTCCAAGAAAGATCGAACCAGAGGTCAAGAGAGAGAGAGAGAGAGAGAAGAATCCGGAGCTTAGGCAAAGAGTAAGGATCGACGACTTTGGCATCGTGCATCCACCCTCTTCTGCAACCTTCGAAGCTGCTTCCTGTCTTCAACGGCACTTCTTCATCATCGTGTGGTCCAAGGGCTAAAATGATCGACTGCAGATCAGACACCTATAGCAATATTTACCCAGATTAAATAAATTGTACTCCCATATCCTCGTATAGGATCAAATTGTACAAGTTTGTTTGTAAACCAAAGAAGGCGGGTTTTGTGTAAACCCTATCTTGAATACATTTTTATTCTTTCGTTTTCCACCACAAACAAGATGGCGACTCTGCTGGGGACGTCTTTCTCTTCTGATGAGGAAGTAATTGCTCAACACGATGCGGTATCTGTAGGAACCGTGAAGAAGACACTGGTCATCCAATTCGACCAGTCTGCCTACGAAGACATGCTTCGAACCGGGGGTAGCTCTCACCCTCTCTCCGTCCAAGACAACAGGAAGCTGCGCAAGGTCTAGATGCCCAAGACCTCCTCTACCATTCCTGTGGACTCTCCGATCTCTCCGACCAATGAGGTTTTAGTATTGCTCCCTCCATGCCCCGCACGTAAAATTCAGTCTTCCGCTACGCGCGATACAGACGAAACTTCGGGCAAAGCCTCAGCGCTAACCCAAAAGTATCCACTACGCTCTACGCGTAGAAGCCAGTCTCCCGCTACGCGCGGTACAGACAAAACTTCGGGCAAGGCCTCAGCGCTAATCCAGAATTATCCACTGTGCTCTACGCATAGAATCCAGTCTTCCGCTATGCACGGTACTGACAAAACTTCTGATGATGCCTCAGCGCCAAATTGGAAGTACAAATCACGCTCCGTGCGTAAGACAACATCTGACCTCTACGGGAAACCAGATGAGCGCTGTGATCTCCGCAAGGGAAAGCAAGCGGCAGAGTACTCAACTTCTCGACCTTTACACCAGCGAGGGAGCAATCTGCCTACTCTCCGGATTATGCGGGAAGCCGATGGCCGACTGAGAACCTCTTCAGCTTTACGCCAGTCTGAGCAAATCTCCAAATTACGCCAGGCGAAGTCCCACGGCGTAAAGCAAGCCCAGGTTACGGAAAGACACCCTCCTCGGGGATTATCCGCCACCCAGATGGCCAACCTGTTTTACACAGGTGGCATAAGGAAGACAATAGTCCCCATCGTCCGCATACCTACCACGGCGAACCGAAAGAACGAACAGTCTTCTTCGTATTTTTCTGTAAATTCTCCTGGCCTACGGGATTATCTAATCCAGAAACGCAAGAACAAGAGTCATAAATGGACTTCAGTTCCCCTAACAGTCAAACACGGGAAGATCATATGGGAAGATACGTCAACGTCTAATATCATCATAACAGGTGGACCACAGGAAGATTCCATCTTTATTATTCCACCAACTCGCAACGATCAGCATCCAATAATCTTCGGTTGCAAACGGGATACCCCGATCATACAGGAAGAATCTCGCGAGTCTGAAACTGGCAGGATACAAACCCACCGGTATAGCCCACAAGCATTAAGTATTATGCGAAGCATGGGTTATGATTTAAAGCTGAAACAAGGCCTCAACAATGGAAAAGGTAGACGAACACCGTTGTGGGGTAATTCTCACCATCAACAAGCTCATTTTGGGTTAGGATATACTGTATCTCTTACAAAACCCAAAACTCCAAAATCTAATCCTGTACAACCAGAGGCGGCTCCTGCCGAATTGGTTTCTATAGCCGGAGGCCGCGGCATGTCTGGGGGTAACTCACCGAGACAAAACAAGGCAGCATCCAAGGCTAGGGGCAGAATGTCCTCAAGATTCAAAGATGATGCAACGACGGCAATCTTCCCGGAAGACCGTGAAACTAGGGCATCATGAGCCCTATGACTAAAAGGGACTTTCTCCTTCAAAGAAGATGACATAATTAAAATCTTCAAAATATTGAGGGAGGAACGCAAGCTTCAGCTACCCGACATCAGATACCCTGAGAGGGCCGGCGGAGTCGATGACCCCGATTATTGTCTCTTCCATCGGTACACTCATCACCCTAAAAGGGCCTGCTATGTGCTAAAAAAAAGAATACAGGAGTTGATCGATGCCAAGATCATCACCTTGCATCTATAAAATAAGGGGACAATCACTACAGAAAAATACCGGATCGATGCCAAGTTTGTCATGTTCATATTACCTCTGAATAAACTTTCGGCTATCCACTATCTTCTGATATGGGTTGCCATCTACACTTAACACCCGTACTTAGTCATAAGTACGCCAGTAGTGTTAAGTCCACAAAAAATTGCCATGTCCATATCACCTCTGAGCAGACGTGTACCTCCATCTCCAAAGGAGTCACGATCAAAAGTTTGTCATGTTCATATTACCTCTGAATAAACTTTCGGCTATCCACTATCTTCTGATATGGGTTGCCATCTACACTTAACACCCGTACTTAGTCATAAGTATGCCAGTAGTGTTAAGTCCATAAAAAACTGCCATGTCCATATCACCTCTGAGCAGACGTGTACCTCCATCTCCAAAGGAGTCACGATCAAAAGTTCGTCATGTTCATATTACCTCTGAATAAACTTTCGGCTATCCACTATCTTCTAATATGGGTTGCCATCTACACTTAACACCCGTACTTAGTCATAAGTACGCTAGTAGTGTTAAGTCCACAAAAAACTACCATGTCCATATCACCTCTGAGCAGACGTGTACCTCCATCTCCAAAGGAGTCATGATCAAAAGTTCGTCATGTTCATATTACCTCTGAATAAACTTTCGGCCATCCACTATCTTCTGATGTAGGTCGCCATCAGCACTTAACACCCGTACTTAGTCATAAGTACGCCAGTAGTGTTAAGTCCATAAAAAATTGCCATGTCCATATCACCTCTGAGCAGACGTGTACCTTTATCTCCAAAGGAGTCACGATCAAAAGTTTGTCATGTTCATATTACCTCTGAATAAACTTTCGGCCATCCACTATCTTCTGATATAGGTCACCATCAACACTTAACACTCGTACTTAGTCATAAGTACGCCAGTAGTGTTAAGTCCACAAAAAAAAACTGCCATGTCCATATTACCTCTGAGCAGACAAAAGCCTCCACCCTTGGTCATCAACCTTCGATGCAACAGGCAGCCGACCGATGTAAATGCAACCAGGAACGGAGTTCCAGATGATAATAAACATCCTTTTTTCCAGTATATTGACGCTCAAATTCCAAATCTGGAATCCACTCCCCGTGACGAGGTAGAACCCATAGCACAAAAATTCTTGGAAGTTATGAACTCCTACTGTCCGTATGTCTGGGAAGTAGCGTCATCATCCAACGTCGTCACGATGTATGGACCACATGAGGATTCTATCTTCATTGTCCCTCCTACCTGCAGCAGCCAGCGTTCAATAGTCTTCGGCCGCATGTGCAATCAACCAGCTATCCAGGAAGATTCTTTCAATGACGATACTGAAAAAATGCAAGTCCACCGATACAGCCCGCAAGCGTTGAGGATCATGCAAAACATGGGCTACGACTTGGAGCGGAAGTCAGGCCTCAACTACGGAAGAGGCAGACGAACGCCGCTGCGCGGCGACCCCTACTATCAACGAACTCATTTCGGGTTGGGGTATGCCACCTCCTCTAAGTCGGACGAGGATATCTTCTCCTCTTCTCAGAACGGCTCATCTCCCTCTGACTTATCTGATGCTCTCAAACAAACATTATCAGTGAATATGGTAGTGGCAGATTCCTTCGAATCAGACGAACAAGAATCTGAACTGTTTGAGAATGACTCTTGGGCCCAACAAATGGATACGCAGTGGGAATTCCGCTTCGAGCAAAGGAAACCTCCCACCAAAGATGAAATTATCCAGGTTGATATTGGGGGTGAACTTTTGCCAAAGTCGATATTTATCAGTAACAATCTTTCCCCAGCTGAAAGGGAAGAAGTTATTCAGCTGATAAAAGAGTATATCGACGTATTTGTATGGGATTATGAGGACATGCCAGGCCTTGACCCAAAGGTGGCTACTCACAAACTCAACATATTGACCGATTCAAAACCTATGAAGCAGCACCAACACCGGTTCCGCCCGGATATGATGGACGCCATCGAAGCTGAAGTCAAGAAGTTGATAGCCTGCGGTTTCATCCGAGAAGAACAACATCCAGACTAGATCGCCAACGTTGTCCCAGTCATAAAGAAAAATGGGAAAATACGTATCTGCATCGATTACCGAGATCTGAATTCAGCCTGCCCCAAGGATGAGTTCCCTCTTTCCATTACGGACATCATGATCGACAACACCTGCAGTTTTGAACGCATGTCTTTCATGGACGGATTCTTAAGATACAATCAGATCAAGATGCATCCTTGTCACGACCCGCACCCGGTTTGGGGCACGAGTGCGTGGGTACGTCCAGCCTACGCCGCAGCATCGACGGTAGAACGCTGTCTAGGTCGAGTACTATCTAACAATCTCACGCTAGTATCCAACTCCATAAGGAGATTCGGATAATACTATAAAATATCCACAACATACTCAATCATAACTGCAGCACGATAGGAATTTGAAGAAATAAAAGAATACAGCACAAGTCTAATGACAACATAATCATACCTGCAATCATTAACTTCCAATCCTCAAGTGTCGGAACCAGTCTACTAAGGTCACAGTCTGGAAAAATATTTTCCAGTCAGGAAGGAGCAAAGTACATCTCTAAATAGCAGTTCTATATAAATGACATAAACTATGTAGCAGTTCTAGATGGAAATATACCAGATGCATGTATAGGTACGAAAAATATACAATGAAAGAAATACTGGAAATACTGTAAGTAACTGCAGGAAAAGAAATAATATGTCCATGAGCAAGAAACCTATGACTAAGTGTGTGAGTACTAGCTTTAACATGTGATCGGCTTGGGAACATGATCAGGCTGGTTACATGTGATTAGCTATGATTCACGAAGGTCAGGCTAACCGTTGGTTAGCTATGATGCATGTATAGGTCAGGCTAATCACACGTAACAGCTATGAAGCATGGAGAGGGTCAGGCCGCACCCGACGTGAGATGTGGGGTGAGCTATGATGCATGTAGAGTTGGGTATGATCACATATCTATACTAAAATACTCCCCACCCCCGACTGGTATAGTAGATCCAATCATGGTACGCTATGGCACTGGATTCCCTAGAAAGGTAGCAAATCTCCCCGGGAATCAGTGTCTGTACGTGCACAAGATAACAAGGAAAACAAGTCTTGTATAAGCTACACCATGAATAAGGAATAATATCTCATGACGAGATCCGTGTATACCAATCCGTGTAACCGATGTGTCAAGAACATGGATATTTACACTAGATACAGTGAACATAGGAGATTTCATAAATTAGAAACTAATCAGAGAATGTACTCGCCTTGGTCCTTAGCTGGTAAACCAATGTCCTGTCCCAGAGTATCGTTTGGAGGAACCAACAGTCCTAAAATATAACAAATACAACATTTGCATCTGGTGCTACACTAACACATCATAAATACATGAACTCAGGGCTCTGCCAGGTATGGCACTAGTCAACTAGGGTCATCTAGTAGGGATATGTATATAAATACACATATTATTAATTATCATTAATACTTACAATATATATATACATGCACCAATTTAAATGTATTTACAATATATATATATATATATATATATATATATATATATATATATATATATATATATATATATATATATATCTTTTAAATACATTTTTGATTTATACTAGTTGAACATTATATATGTATACTCATACATATGCTAAAATACATTTTAAAATATATATATGTATATTGTCAATGTTATTATTAAAATATATACTAATACTAGTACATCACATTAAATATATATACAATACATTAATTGTATGTACAAGATATATATATACATTTATACTAATTATACATATTTGAAAATATATTACGTACATATATATATACAATATATATACATATACTAAACATTATATATATTTTTATACCCAAAATAATACGTATACTATTACATTTTATATACCAAAATATGTATATATCATATATGTGCAAAAGTACATTTTTGAATATACATATACATATTGTCCACATCATTCTTAAACATACTAATATTAATTCACCAAATTAATTTTATACCATATAAAAATACCCAATATACATACATATACAACTAATTATACATGTTTAATTATACAATTTTTTTATTAATAAAATAAATAATATACTTATTCATATTTTAAATACATACATATACCAATACGAAAATATAAATCTACATATATATATTTATGCCAAAATACGGATATATATATATACTAATATACATTTATTTATATTTAAATACTGAAACATACATTAAACAATAAACTAATTATGTTGTATTCACTAAACTAATTAACTTAACTAATTACTGATTTAACTAGTTAACTGATTAACAATTATTAACTGATTAATAACTTAATTAAACTAATCACATATTAACTAACTAATTACACATTAACTAACTATTTACATATAACTAAACTATTCACATAAAAATAACTAATTATATAAACTAAACTAGTTATATGTAATTATTTAATTAATTATATGTAATTAATAATTAATTAGTTATTACTGATTGATTAAACATTAACTAACCAAACTATATAAATTAACTACCGATTAAGAATTAATTACTGATTAATGACTAATTAACTGATTAATTATAACTAAACTAATACATGAAATTACTAACTAATTACATTATTTTACTAGACTAATTACAAATTAACTAATTTATTAAGAAATTACTAACTGATTATTAATCAACTAATTAATCTAATTATAACTAACTAATTAATATAACACAACCAATTATATAAAACAAACTAATTCATATAAAATAACTAATTCATATAAAATAAACTAATTCATATAAATAACTAATTCATATAAATAACTAATTCATATAAAATAAACTAATTCATTACCTAAACTAACTACAGAGTCGAAGGAAGGGGAGGGAACTCACGTTTGGGGTTCTCCGGCGAGGTCGGGCCGGGCAGGGCGTCAGCGGTCGACGTTCGTCTCGGGCGGCGGCGGTCTGCTCGAGTCGGCCACGGCTCGACAGATCCCGAGGAGGCGGCGGCAGCGGATCTAAGCCAGATCGGCGGCGACGACGTCGGCTCCGGTGAGGAAGCGGCGTCGACTGGATCTGCAGCGGCGGGGCTCGACTCGAGGCGGTGCTCTGTTCGAGGAGGTGGCGGCTTCGAGGTGGCTGCGGTGCTCGGTTCCAGCGGCGGCCACCGGCTTCAGCGGCGGTGCTCGAGGAGGTGGCGGCAACGGAGCTCGACGATGGGTCGAAGCCGACGTTCGTCTCGGCGGAAGGAGACCTCGGCGGCTGCTCGGCTCGACGCACGACGGTTAGGTTAGGGTTAGGTTTAGGGTTAGGTTTAGGGTTCTGTGTGTGTCAGGGGGTCGTGTCCGGGTCTGCCGGACACGGGGATGGTGTTGTGTACGTGTCCGGGTTGGACACGAGGGTGGTGCTCTGTGGGGGACGTGTCCGGGGCTGGACACAGGAATCTGATGTACTGTGGGCGTGTCCGGGTGTGTCGGACACGGAAATCTGGTTGTAATATTGTAAATCTGGACACAGAAAATGAATGGATACGGTGGGACACCCGGGGTCGGACCCGAGGCCAACACGGCTGACACGGTGATGCTGGACACACGGACACGAGCACACAAAATGGTGGTGATGACTTGTTGGCTTGTGGGGATTTGAGAGAGCTAGCTAGGGTTTCTTGAGAATGGTGATGAGGGACTTAAATAGGGAGAGATGGTGTGGGATAAAGGGTGCGGGTTGGCCCAATAAGGAATGGCCCAGAATAATTTAAACGGATTTTTCATGTGGGAAAAAATGAGGGTGTGAAAAGGGAGACGGTAAACGGGTAAATTAAATAGAAAAAGAAATTTAAGAAAATATTTTTAAGATGCTTCCGATTAGCTACTAATTAAACTCATGTTTTAAAATATTAGAAAGTATGTAATTCATTTATTTACTACCCCAATGAATTTAAAAATTTATTATGAAGAACCAACTAGTCTTTTAATTAATTTATCAAATAACTAACTTTATGATTTCAAGCCAATAAACATTTGAAACTAGAGAAATATATATACATTATTATTTATTTATTTATTTAAAGGAACTCGACATTTAGGAAAAATGATTTTTATAAAAGATTTTAAATTACCTTCTAAAATCAAACATTGTTCCAAATTAAATACAAAAATTCAAGGAGAAAAATATTTTATAAACTTGGTATTTAAATAAATAAAAAAAATCTAATTTTTTTCGGAAATTTGGAAATCGGAGGTTACAAGTCTACCTACCTTAGAAAAATTTCGTCCTCGAAATTTAGGATCCTCAGTAATTGCTTTTATTCACCA
The DNA here is from genome assembly GCA_036927795.1 of Iris macrosiphon. Lineage (NCBI taxonomy): Eukaryota > Viridiplantae > Streptophyta > Magnoliopsida > Asparagales > Iridaceae > Iris > Iris macrosiphon. Next base: position 141,788,416 of record JAYESA010000013.1, on the reverse strand, counting down.
TATTATTTCTATCAAAATTTAAATCTTACACCAATAATCATGAAGTAATTTCATAATATTATTTCACAACCTTTCAAAAATTATACAACATCATATTCCTGAAAAATCTTCAAATTTAAAAATCAAATCCCCTTTGTCATAATCTCCTTCAAAAATTTTAAGTTCGCATCTAAATACCCAAGGATTTAATATCCAAACCTCCAATTGAAATCCAATCCATGCATATTTATAAAACTAAAAAATCTGTATCCCAAAATTTAAATTTTAAACACTCATCAATCATCTTACTCCTCTAACTCAAATTTAATTGATGCTTATTCCAATCTAACTCCTCATCCCAAGAATTGAATTCGACACTATTCCATTTACGATTTTATTTCCTGATTTTCTTTTTCCTCAAATACTCAACGATGCGATGCTTCCAGAATCTTCAATGCAACATTCATAATATATAAAAATTTTATCTTGCAATCAACTAAATAAAATGATAATCTCTCAAATTTCTCAAATTTTTAATAATCAATTCAATCATATCAAGACCTCCTTAAAATTAATAAATCCTCAAATTCTTGGCCCTGTGAATTTCTTAATTCTTCCTTTAAGTTAATGTTTGTCCTCGAATTTCATTCAAACCTCGATTTTCGCAAAAACAATGATTCCATCAACTCTGTTATAACAATCCCCTAAATTCTTTATTTAAATTAATGCTCATCCACAAATTTAATCCTCTTGTCTCTTTTCGTCAGTCATAACCTTGTCATAGATCTTTGCTATGGTCAAAACCCAATGATCATGGTTTAAGAAAACTCTACCTACAGCCATGCAATTTAAGAAAATATATAGGTCATGTATCTTTTATCATGGTCTAAGAAAAATTTTGCCCACAGTCATACAACAAACAACTTAGAGGAAACATGCATGGTTATGGTCTGTCTTATCATGGTATTTCAGTCTCTGTTAGGGTGTACTACTAATTATATTCTAACAAGAAAATCATGCATGTGAACTACAACACTTAGGAAAATCAATCAATCAAGAGACGGGAACATTAGAAAAAGAACCTGCTACCTATTACTTGTAGTATCTACTATCTCTAACAAACACTTAACTCTAGCACATTCACTAACAAATTCCTATTCATGTACACTGTACCCATATCAACTAATCATTAATCTACAAAATCCATGAATATATCCATATGGCACACACCTGTTTATTAATACCAAATCTGATACCAAGGACCTCTAATATTGCCATGGTTCAATAATGCATCCTAGTTGATACCTCTATCTCTTTAGTACCATACCCTCTGTCAGTTCCCGTTCCTACTACAATTGTTCATACTAGTCGTTCTTATCGCTCAAATATACGTCAAGTGCAACACCATACTAAATACTGCTCTTTCCAATACAACTTCAGATGGACACCCAAGTCAGTCTGCGGTGCCATCTCAATCATGCTCAATTCACCAGATCCTTACACATATATATTATCTACTCATAATATTCATATCTACCATAAAATAAATCCTCAAATAATCGTCAAGGTTTAACTTCTCGAACAACTTTAAAATAAATGCATATACCTCCTCAAATCAGATACTCCACATCGAAATAAAATTTAATCACTTCTAAAATCTTTGTAGCCTTAACTATGTTTATTGAATCAAATTTAAATCCTCAATATTTTAACAACATAAAATCTCAACTCCTTAAAATTCTGAAAATCTCATTTTATTTCCATTCTTGAAACGATAAAATTAAATCCATAAGTACACATTTATAAATGTTCACGGTCTCTAATGCTCAAGGTGCACACTAATACACCAATCTAATTATCATCACTTGAAGTGCTTATTGTTTTGAGTGTCATTCTCGACTAACCCTCGAAATAGAACCATTAGCACTCTTGGTATTATATCACTAGTTTCATTAATGCATCATCTCATCAAGCTCATTTGAACTCATGATTAGCTGTACCTTTTATAACACTCATTTTTCTTATTCTCATGGGCAAGTATATGGTTCCTCATCTCGATGGTTGTATATGTATTTCCTTTAATCCTTTAAAGCCTATTGAACTAATCCGTGATACGCTTCACAACTTCCATTACTAATCCTGATATTTCTTTACTTATGACATCTTATTAAACCCTTTATACATATACATTTCTTTACTTTTAACATTTCCGATATCAATCATCAAATTGGACATCATGCTCCATAAATCCTTAACACAATTCCTGGATACTTAATCGTTTACATAGACCACTCAATTACATAATCATGATTATCCAGGACGGATAATTAGCTCTGATACTAACTCTGAGAACTATCACTGATACTCTATACTCTCCTTAACTCTCAGTCTCTAATGACACTACTCCTAGAATTATTGGTACAAGGTACTATGCTAAGGGCTAACTCTAGATTAAAGCCTACTGCTCACATGTCCAACTAAGAAACACTTACAACTCACTAGCAACACAGTCAATACTAATACAAGACACAAACAAAATTATAGGCCACTAATTATCATACTTAACAAGAAATCCTCCAGGAATAGGAGCTCAAAGACTGAATTGAGGACAGAAGGTATCTTTACTACTAGTAAAGAAAGAAGCGGTGGAACAAAGTCTTGGAATAACAGAAATAGATAAGTCTTGAGATGATATTTTAAGAACCAATTTAAGATACAACCTGATAATCATACACGTCTGTCAGAAATCATGACACACAGAATCCTCGCCACGCCAGTAAGCATTGATGCGATAACGACAGGTTCCTTAACTAAGGTATGCAACCCTATAATCATGTCATCTAGAATCCTCGCCACGCCAACCGGTATGGCTGCGAGAAACTCTAAATCTCATAACTAAAGTATGTACATCCAAGTTAGGTTCCTACGTTCTCGTCACCACAGCTAATATGGCTGCGATAAACTCTAGGGTCTATAACCAAAGTAGACGTTTTACCTTTCTCACTGTCCTCATCAACATATGTCATCAGATGATACCGTAAATTTTAGCCCGTAAAATTCATCTCGATATGAAATCAACTCAACAACGATACCAGGAATTAAATTTAACAACTGGTCAACAAGAATCAACTCAACAATGATACCAAGATTTTAATTTAATAACTGATCAATAAGGATCAAGTTCAATAACAACAAGCGAAAGTGGACGAAAACAAGAAAAGATTTAAATTGTAAATTATAATAAGATTCTCAAGGGGTCGTCCCAGGAATCTCTCAAGAATTTGTGATTGAGTATCCTCTCTCATCCTAGTACCCTATGTCCTATGTCCTATAGCAGGCACGCAGTAGTACAACGAAGACGTCACACTACCACGACATCGCACAACTTGCGAAGTCTGACCTGCATGGGCCACCACTAAAATCGTGTCACGACCCGCACCCGGTTTAGGGCACGAGTGCGTGGGTACGTCCAGCCTACGCTGCAGCATCGGCGGTAGAACGCTGTCTAGGTCGAGTACTATCTAACAATCTCACGCTAGTATCCAACTCCATAAGGAGATTCGGATAATACTATAAAATATCCACAACATACTCAATCACAACTGCAGCACGATAGGAATTTAAAGAAATAAAATAATACAGCACAAGTCTAATGACAACATAATCATACCTGCAATCATTAACTTCCAATCCTCAAGTGTCGGAACCAGTCTACTAAGGTCACAGTCTGGAAAAATATTTTCCAGTCAGGAAGGAGCAAAGTACATCTCTAAATAGCAGTTCTATATAAATGACATAAACTATGTAGCAGTTCTAGATGGAAATATACCAGATGTATGTATAGGTACGAGAAATGTACAATGAAAGAAATACTGGAAATACTGTAAGTAACTGCAGGAAAAGAAACAATATGTCCATGAGCAAGAAACCTATGACTAAGTGTGTGAGTACTAGCTTTAACATGTGATCGGCTTGGGAACATGATCAGGCTGGTTACATGTGATTAGCTATGATTCACGAAGGTCAGGCTAACCGTTGGTTAGCTATGATGCATGTATAGGTCAGGCTAATCACACGTAACAGCTATGAAGCATGGAGAGGGTCAGGCCGCACCCGACGTGAGATGTGGGGTGAGCTATGATGCATGTAGAGTTGGGTATGATCACATATCTATACTAAAATACTCCCCACCCCCGACTGGTATAGTAGATCCAATTATGGTACGCTATGGCACTGGATTCCCTAGGAAGGTAGCAAATCTCCCCGGGAATCAGTGTCTGTACGTGCACAAGATAACAAGGAAAACAAGTCTTGTACAAGCTACACCATGAATAAGGAATAACATCTCATGACGAGATCCGTGTATACCAATCCGTGTAACCGATGTGTCAAGAACATGGATATTTACACTAGATACAGTGAACATAGGAGATTTCATAAATTAGAAACTAATCAGAGAATGTACTCGCCTTGGTCCTTAGCTGGTAAACCAATGTCCTGTCCCAGAGTATCGTCTGGAGGAACCAACAGTCCTAAAATATAACAAATACAACATTTGCATCAGGTGCTACACTAACACATCATAAATACATGAACTCAGGGCTCTGCCAGGTATGGCACTAGTCAACTAGGGTCATCTAGTAGGGATATGTATATAAATACACATATTATTAATTATCATTAATACTTACAATATATATATACATGCACCAATTTAAATGTATTTACAATATATATATATATATATATATATATATATATATATATATATATATATATATATATATATATCTTTAAAATACATTTTTGATTTATACTAGTTGAACATTATATATGTATACTCATACATATGCTAAAATACATTTTAAAATATATATATGTATATTGTCAATGTTATTATTAAAATATATACTAATACTAGTACATCACATTAAATATATATACAATACATTAATTGTATGTACAAGATATATATATACATTTATACTAATTATACATATTTGAAAATATATTACGTACATATATATATACAATATATATACATATACTAAACATTATATATATTTTTATACCCAAAATAATACGTATACTATTACATTTTATATACCAAAATATGTATATATCATATATGTGCAAAAGTACATTTTTGAATATACATATACATATTGTCCACATCATTCTTAAACATACTAATATTAATTCACCAAATTAATTTTATACCATATAAAAATACCCAATATACATACATATACAACTAATTATACATGTTTAATTATACAATTTTTTTATTAATAAAATAAATAATATACTTATTCATATTTTAAATACATACATATACCAATACGAAAATATAAATCTACATATATATATTTATGCCAAAATACGGATATATATATATACTAATATACATTTATTTATATTTAAATACTGAAACATACATTAAACAATAAACTAATTATGTTGTATTCACTAAACTAATTAACTTAACTAATTACTGATTTAACTAGTTAACTGATTAACAATTATTAACTGATTAATAACTTAATTAAACTAATCACACATTAACTAACTAATTACACATTAACTAACTATTTACATATAACTAAACTATTCACATAAAAATAACTAATTATATAAACTAAACTAGTTATATGTAATTATTTAATTAATTATATGTAATTAATAATTAATTAGTTATTACTGATTGATTAAACATTAACTAACCAAACTATATAAATTAACTACCGATTAAGAATTAATTACTGATTAATGACTAATTAACTGATTAATTATAACTAAACTAATACATGAAATTACTAACTAATTACATTATTTTACTAGACTAATTACAAATTAACTAATTTATTAAGAAATTACTAACTGATTATTAATCAACTAATTAATCTAATTATAACTAACTAATTAATATAACACAACCAATTATATAAAACAAACTAATTCATATAAAATAACTAATTCATATAAAATAAACTAATTCATATAAATAACTAATTCATATAAATAACTAATTCATATAAAATAAACTAATTCATTACCTAAACTAACTACAGAGTCGAAGGAAGGGGAGGGAACTCACGTTTGGGGTTCTCCGGCGAGGTCGGGCCGGGCAGGGCGTCGGCGGTCGACGTTCGTCTCGGGCGGCGGCGGTCTGCTCGAGTCGGCCACGGCTCGACAGATCCCGAGGAGGCGGCGGCAGCGGATCTAAGCCAGATCGGCGGCGACGACGTCGGCTCCGGTGAGGAAACGGCGTCGACTGGATCTGCAGCGGCGGGGCTCGACTCGAGGCGGTGCTCTGTTCGAGGAGGTGGCGGCTTCGAGGTGGCTGCGGTGCTCGGTTCCAGCGGCGGCCACCGGCTTCAGCGGCGGTGCTCGAGGAGGTGGCGGCAACGGAGCTCGACGATGGGTCGAAGCCGACGTTCGTCTCGGCGGAAGGAGACCTCGGCGGCTGCTCGGCTCGACGCACGACGGTTAGGTTAGGGTTAGGTTTAGGGTTAGGTTTAGGGTTCTGTGTGTGTCAGGGGGTCGTGTCCGGGTCTGCCGGACACGGGGATGGTGTTGTGTACGTGTCCGGGTTGGACACGAGGGTGGTGCTCTGTGGGGGACGTGTCCGGGGCTGGACACAGGAATCTGATGTACTGTGGGCGTGTCCGGGTGTGTCGGACACGGAAATCTGGTTGTAATATTGTAAATCTGGACACAGAAAATGAATGGATACGGTGGGACACCCGGGGTCGGACCCGAGGCCAACACGGCTGACACGGTGATGCTGGACACACGGACACGAGCACACAAAATGGTGGTGATGACTTGTTGGCTTGTGGGGATTTGAGAGAGCTAGCTAGGGTTTCTTGAGAATGGTGATGAGGGACTTAAATAGGGAGAGATGGTGTGGGATAAAGGGTGCGGGTTGGCCCAATAAGGAATGGCCCAGAATAATTTAAACGGATTTTTCATGTGGGAAAAAATGAGGGTGTGAAAAGGGAGACGGTAAACGGGTAAATTAAATAGAAAAAGAAATTTAAGAAAATGTTTTTAAGATACTTCCGATTAGCTACTAATTAAACTCATGTTTTAAAATATTAGAAAGTATGTAATTCATTTATTTACTACCCCATTGAATTTAAAAATTTATTATGAAGAACCAACTAGTCTTTTAATTAATTTATCAAATAACTAACTTTATGATTTCAAGCCAATAAATATTTGAAACTAGAGAAATATATATACATTATTATTTATTTATTTATTTAAAGGAACTCGACATTTAGGAAAAATGATTTTTATAAAAGATTTTAAATTACCTTCTAAAATCAAACATTGTTCCAAATTAAATACAAAAATTCAAGGAGAAAAATATTTTATAAACTTGGTATTTAAATAAATAAAAAAAATCTAATTTTTTTCGGAAATTTGGAAATCGGAGGTTACAATCCTGAAGACGAGAAGCACACTGCCTTCCGGACCCCGTTGGGGGTATATTGCTATACGGTCATGCCCTTCGGATTGAAGAACGCCGGGGATACATACCAATGGGCTATGAGTAACATATTCCATGAGCATTTATGTAAAATTGTAGAATGTTACGTGGACGACAAAGCCGTCAAGCGCCGCCTCAAAGATGATCACATTCAAGACTTGAGGACGGTATTCGAGTTAATGCGCCAACATCAACTCAAGATGAACCCTACGAAGTCCTTTTTGGGTGTATCTAGTGGCAAATTCCTGGGATTTGTCATCACCGCCAAAGGCATCCAAGTGGACCCTAACAAAGTCCATGCCATCGTAGAAATACGACCGCCCCATAATCTGAAGGAACTCCGGGGATTTCAAGGCCGTCTGGCTTATATCCGAAGATTCATATCCAACCTCTCGGGGAGATGTCAGCCCTTTTCGTATCTCATGAAGAAAGGTGTATCCGTCGTATGGGACGAAACCTGTCAACAAGCGTTCGGAGATATTAAGCGCTATCTCACCAGTCTGCCAGTTCTGGTGCCTCCCGTCATGGGAAGACCATTCTTGCTGTACGTTCGAGCGATAGATCATTCTCTGGGAGCTCTTCTTGCACAAAAGAACGATATGGGTCACGAACAGGCTATCTACTACCTCAGCAGGATGATGGTCGGAGCCGAACACTGGTACAACCCAGTGGAGAAAGAATGCTTGGCTCTGATGTTCGCTATCCAAAAAATACGGTACTATGTCACCGGTCAGACTATTCATATCATCTCCAAGATCAACCCTCTTCGAGTATTGATGAGCAAGCCAAGTGCTCTTAATTCCCGACTCGCGATTTGGGTGATGCTGTTAACACCATACGATATGGTATACGTCCCGCAGAAGTCCATCAAAGGCCAAGCGCTGGCCGACTTCCTAGCTGCTCACCAGATCCCGGAGGCCTCCAAATTATACGAGGACATTCCCGACGAAGTTGTAGAATGTAATTCCGTAATGGAAAGTGACGCTTGACAACAATTCTTCGATGGAGCCTCCAGAACTGGTCCCAAGGGAAACGTGGTTTCAGGGGTAGGAGTCATCCTGGTCACTCCTGATAAACTCTTCATCTACCGAGCATATTCTCTTAGCGAGCCATGCTCCAACAATATGGTAGAGTACAACGCTCTGCTAATCGGGCTCCAAGTCGCTAAAGAGCTGGGGGTCGAGTCCCTGAAGCTTTCGGTGATTCTCTGCTTATCGTCAATCAAGTCAAGGGAATATATGAAGTCCGAAATCCAGACCTCATCCCCTATCACCTAGCAACGGTCGAGATAGCCATGACATTCAAAGGGTTCTTCCTAGAGCATGTACCTTGATCTCAGAATTTGGAAGCTGATGCCCTAGCCAGTCTAGCTGCGGATTTAGCCACTCCTATAAGAAGGCAGAATTCGGTAATCCTTCTTAACAGAGATTTATTCTGTGTGAAGAATAACTTTCACATAGAACGCAGCTACGCTGTGAACACAGATTCCCCTAGAAGAGACTGGAGAAGTCCCTTCATAGATTTTGTCGCATACGGAATCTTGCCGGAGGACCCCAAAGAAGCAGTATCCGTCAAAAGACGATCATTACGCTTCTACTTCGATGCATCTTCACAATGCCTATATCGCTGGACCTACGACGGACTGCTATTGAGATGTCTCTCTGACGATGAGGCACAGCAGATTATCCGAGAAGCTCACGACGGCGTATGCGGAGCACATCAGCCCGGTCCTAAGCTACAGGATCGTATCAGAAGAATGGACTATTACTGGCCCACTATGATCAAAGACGCGATCAACTATGCAAGATAATGCAGAGCCTGTCAGGTTCATGCAGTCTTCATACATCAATCGTCTGAATATCTACATCCTACGGTTGCATCCTGGCCTTTCGAAGCATGGGTATGGATATCATTGGTCCTATTCACCCGTCTTCTTCCAGAGGTCACCGGTTCATACTGGCCATCACGGATTACTTCTCCAAATGGGTAGAGGCGATCCCTCTAGCTGAGGTAAAGGCGTCTAATGTAATCAGCTTCATCAAGCATCACGTCATTTATCGCTTTGGGATTCCCCGAAGGATAATCCATGACAATGGGCCTCAGTTTATCAGCCAAGCGTTTCATCAATTTTGCGATAAAATCGGATATATAATATTGCCTCTACGGCATATTATCCAGATCTTGTCACTTAGGATAGCCGTGACTAATGAGCTGACTCAAGAAAAGAATGACCTGTTAAGGCTTCAAGAGCTAGAAGGATTAGACGAGAAACGCCTCCAAGCTCAACAGCGCATCGCGCTCTACCAAGCACGCATTTCCAAAGCTTTTAATCATAAAGTAAAGGAAAGAGTGTTCAAAGTCGGCGAGCTAGTTTTAGCCGTAAGAAGGCCGATGATCCTTACTCACAGAAATAAAGGCAAATTCCAGCCCAAGTGGGAAGACCCTTATGTGATCGAGACAACGTTCTCAAACGGCGCTTACAGGTTAGCCCAGCCTAATGAAGACCTGTTAATGGCTCCTATCAACGGTAAATTCCTGAAAAGGTACTATGCTTAACCTCCTCTGCTCAAGTAGAATATAGCGAGAATCTCAATTCTGACAAAACTACTTCCAAAATGAAACTAGTTGGGTCATACTCTATCATGTCCATATAACCTCTGAATAGATATGTTCGACTAATTTGGAAAATGTGATACCTATCACGTCCATATTACCTCTGATAGCGTCTTGTCTACCAACTTTAGTCAAAGCATATTCTATCATGTCCGTATGACCTATGAATAGATATATCCTACCAAAGCATATTCTATCATGTCCGTATGACCTCTGAATAGATATGTCCTGCTAAAAGTTTATCGAGAGTCTATTACGTCCATACTACCTCTGATATCACTCTCGCCCAAACCTGTCATTTACATTCCAAAATTATGGGTCCACAAAGTCAGAAAAGGGTCGCTTTTATTTATTTCCAAAGAAAAAAGAGAACAGAATTACATCTGGGAAGCAAGAAGAAGAAAGAGTACATCATTGTGGGGGAGCGGTCAGATCGCGAATCAGCTGCACCAGTGCAGCTATCCTCTCATTCCTGGAAACCAAGGCATCAGTGCGGGCCTACTCCAGCCGTGCCTCGGGATTGTTCATAAAAGACAGCTTGGCCCTTGCCCGAAGAGAGCCAGCACGGGCAGCTTCTGCACGCTCCAGATCCCGTCGTGCTGTGCTCAGTCGACCAGTCGCTACATCTAGACCCGCCAATGACTGAGAAGCCCACTCCTCTGCCAGAGCGAGTTTTTCCTTCAACTTGCGGGCCTTCGCTACGTTCCCTTCTTGCTCGGATTGGCACTTCGTCTGAAGAGCAAGAGCCTCCTCTACGACAGCTTTTTTTCATCCATCTCCAGCTTATGTGTTTTGATAGAGTTATCTAGGCTTTCCAGCTGTTTAGTAAGCCACGCAGTTATAAGGTCGTATCTGGCCTGGACCTCAGCTTCAAGGTTGCCCCGAGTCAGCTGCAAGTATTCGTTAATAGGTTGCTCTAAACCATTAACCATCGCCTCCAGGGCGTCAGCTACCCCAGAATCGCCGAACTCCCTGACTGCCTCGATTGAAAACTGAGAAGCCTTCTTCAGACGCTCGAAGTCTAGATTCTTCGCCAACACATTGATATCAGCGTTTTCAAACTGGTGTAAAAGAGGCTGGTATATTGCTCGATCAGCACAACTAGATCCGATTGGACGCCAGGAGTGGCCGCGATATTGGCAAGTCCCCCTCCAGGAATGATTGCAGACGAGGTGGCCACAGCCGCCGCCTTGACGGGTGGTGCGGCAACGACGGTCGAAGTCATCGGCATACTCACGAGAGGCGAGGTCACGATAACGGGTTCGTCCTCCTCTTGAGATGACGAAACCACTCCGGGCGAGCTGGCCCCCGAAGATATTTCCTCCTCGAAGTCGGGCGCCTCCGTATCATCGCCAGGAGCCCGAGCGAAGCCAGAAGGCGTTTCAACGCTATACTCCCCGTGGAAGCCATCCCCTGAGAAGAGGACAAGAAAGTTGATATCAATATGATGGTAATCTTTCTAAGAGGAGACATAAAGATGACATTTACCCGTAGCCAATGGTATATATGTCGCATCTACAGCCGACGTAGCTAAATCATGCCTTAATGACGCAATGCGAACTGTCATACCTAGAGAAGGGGGTGGGCCCACTGACACCGCCAGGTGCTCTACCGAGCCTTCACCAAGATGCGGTCGAGGTTCGTCAGCTGGAATCTCGCTAGGCATGCTCACGGACATGGCAGGAGTTTCATCCACGCAGGCGATTTCGTTCCACTACCGGAGGCGGTGGCAGCAACGGCAGACTCAAGCAGGGGTTCTCCGGCACCGCCAGCCGAAACTGAGGGTCCCTCTCCGAAAGATGGGGAACCTCCAATCAAAGAGACATCCCCAACAGGGGAGACAGCAGGATCCTCTCTAGGAGCCTCAATACCAGGAATCCGGAGAGAATGATTAACCGTCTTCTTCTTCCTCTTGCGAGGGGAAGTCTGCTTCGAAGCAGGAGCCCTTCGCTTCCCAGAGACTGCCAAAGCCCCCGCAGGCGGAGGCACTTCACACCTCGGCACCGACACCAGAGGCTCATCCGGAGTGACGGACCAATCACCCTCGTCAGATGAAACCGAGGGGACTTCGACTCTTCCCCCAGGCTTGGGAGAAGGCACCCTAAAGCTTTCGCGTATGTCAAAATCACGATAGAAGGTATTGATCGCTACGTAGAACTGGGCATACGAATGGAGGATGCGCAGCTCCGTGGAGAGTGTGACGACCGGCACGATAAAGATTGCTTCCGTGCAACCCATGATAAAATACCGCCATCCTCTGGCTCCATCAATGAGTCTGCCCCTGGACTTGAAGCTGGTGACGGCATTGCCCACGTACAGCTGATCATACCCAAACTGCCTGGCAAACCGACTAGGCAAGTAGGGCTCGAAGAAGCAATGATCTTCGCTCCTGTAAAGCAAATGGGAGGGTCGAATGCAGACCAACCAATTAAAAACTTCCGGAGAAAGATTGGTCTTCTCTCCACTTAAATCCTCAAGCCTAATCCCCGACTGATTGCGATGTACAGAGGGGACAGTGCAGAGAAGCTTCCAGCCGTGACTGAGGCTCAGCACCAGCCGACAGTCTAAAACTGTGTTCACGTTCCAGGGAGAGTCCTTGTAGTTCAGCAAGAAACTACCCCCCGAGCTACTACCAGGGCCGAGAGACATCACCCGGGGGTTGTGAAGAATTAACCATCCCATCAAGTACAGGTATGGTAACTCTACCCGGTGAAAGCTATTACGCCGAGCTTCATCGACAAGCAATCCATCAGTCATGGCTCTCAGGCCAGCCTGTATACGGCACACCATGGCAGGGAGCAAGCCCAGTCTTGCCCCGAACACCAGACGCACGGCAGGCCACAGAATATTCCGGTGAATGCGGTCTGCGGACGCGATGCCGGGCACCACGACTCGACGCAGCCATATGGAGAGAAAGTCAGCCGGGCTTCCTTAGATAGAGGCCTGCGGCAGTGCCTCAAGTAACTGTAGGCCTTAGTGCCTTCAGGATACTTTCCTACCCCGTCATTGAGAATCTGATCTGGAGCTTTAGCATCCTCCATAAGATCCTCGACGACCTGGGCACTGAGCATGCCCAAACGGTTCACGGGCTCATTCTTGTCCCCCGAAACTTTCTTCGACTTGGCGGCCCTGGCCCAGTGGAAGAAGAGGTAGGACATCCACTTAGTGGTGTGAGCCAAATCAAAAGGCTCATCATAAAAAGTGGTGCACGTAAAGTAGTGGCACATCAGCTCCTGATACACCTCCACAGCCCGAGGGTCCGAGTCCTCTAACTCCCGGTTGGTGGGAACATACTCTTCATATGGGGTATCCCCCATCGGCAGTCTCGAGATTACTGCCATCTCATGGAGGGCCAACCCCAACTCCCCCAGTGGAGTGGCGAAGGTCCCGGTGAGAGAAATGTATCGCTCCATCAGTGCCAGAAACATGTTAGGGTTGGAAGGCAACCTGACACTCGTCGCACTCACAGCAGCATACAGTCCAATGCCCTCCAGCTCTCTCCGAAAATGCTTCAAGGCCCAATCAACTAGGCAAGACCATCGGAGGTTTGTTGGGGTGATCCACCCATTGCACCGAGGATTCTCCTTGGAGTATACACCCCCTCGCCCCATGAAGTCATTGCAGAAAGTCGGCAATTGGACCGGCTGGATCACAGAACTGTCTTCACTCGGGACGCTGCCCGGGCACAGTGCCCTGAACACCGTCACAACGCCGGAAGGGCGGCTGACAAACGACCCCTGGTCAGCTCCTTTCAAATAAAAGATCTTCCCCGGCTTGCCGTGAAGATCGGAAGTCAGCGTCCATGACATCCTCCTAGGATGTGTAGCATGGGAGAAAGCCGAGATGGGATAATCTCTCGACATCGTTGGCAGGTACAAGACCACACTCTCGGTGGGGAAAACCCAGGGTTCTCTCTTGGGCTTCGTCTGGGACCGTTTGTCAATCATGTCCCCAAAGAGAAAAGCCGGCTTGATGTACTGGTCCCCGTCTATGTACGTCAGGGGCTCCCCGTTAATCATGTTCAGCAACGTCCGCTCGCCCTGAGCCGATATCAAGATCTCCCTCCTTCAGGATACTGGGGTCCGGAGATAGGAAATATCACGTGGGACAGATCCTCCAGATAGTTTGAGTGCAGCATCCCGGCAGTGGAACCCATCACCTCGGCCAGTGGAGACTCATGCAAGTTAAGTGCAAAAGTGCAAGGAAAACACGTCATTACAAATCTTGCAACATAAAGACCAAGAAATGACAGTCTATGCTTTACGCCAAGACTGTACAAAATTTGGTCATTTTACGCCAGAAGTCACATCCAGAAGCGTAATTGGTGGTATATAGTCTGTAATTTACGCCAGACTGTCAAAATTTCTAGTTATTACACTGGAGGTCCCATCCACAAGCGTAAAACTAAAATTTTATAGTATACACCAAGTTTTCGGCAGTCAGAGCTTTTATGCTCAAAATTGCGAAAACATGGAGTTTTTACGCTAGCACATTAGAAATGTGGGCGTAAAAGATAAAAACGTCTCCGTGCGTCATCTTCCTCAAAGAGGCTATCAGCACAGGAGACGACCTAGCGCGGTCACGTTCAACGTGTGCGAAGGATTTTTCGTCATTCTTTGTCATCCCAAGGGCTCTACCTCTAAGGCCGGGTGCGCTACTCGTCGGCGAGATACTTCGCTCAGAAGAACGTTCACCTTGCCCGACCGAAGACTCTCTCGCTGGGGCAGAAGAACAAGAAGAAGAACCTATACTCTTTCCCTTAGCAGAGGGGATTTGTTTCGGCGCTATTTTTGAAAACTCGGAATGCTCGGAGAAAGAACGAGAAGAAAAAACTCAAACAGTCGAAGGCTCTCTTTCGCAGAAGACGGATAAAAAGTTTTTCTCTCAAAAGCTTGGGATATATATAGAGTTTGGGTCGACTCCTCGAATCCTCAGACGGACTCCTCGAAACCCCAAACCAAATCTCACAATCAATATTTGGTTATGATTGGGTCCTACGTCAGCCTATTATTCAGAGAAGGCGGACAGTCAGCGAATACGAAAAAGTTTTTCGCGCAAAGCAGGTCAGCGGTTCCTACGCTAAAGAGCTTTTTATGCTCGACAGCAACAGATCTACGGTTTTTACGCTCGCAAGCTATAAGTCTATGGTTTTACGCCCGGATGCCTTTGTGCTTGGTAGCTTTTATGCTCGAGAGGCTACAAACCTACGACTTTACGCTCAGCAGATACCAAATCGATGATCTCACGCTCGGTGGTGCTTAGTTTACGCTCAGAAGCAACAGACCCGCAACTTCACGCTAGGAGAAATTTTCTTTTCAGAAGCTACAAATCTACAGTTCTACGCTAAGGAGCTTTCTACGCTCGACAGCTACGAATCTACGACTTTACGTTCGACGGCTACAAGTCGGGTTTTACGCCCAGATGCCTTTGTGCTTAGTAGCTTTTATGCTCGAGAGGCTACAAACCTATGACTTCACGCTCAGGAACCACAAGTCTATGATTTTACGCTCGATGGTGTTTAGTTTATGCTCAGAGGCTACAGACTAATGATTTCATGCTCCACGACTTTCTGCACATCTGAAAGATACGCCGGCCAGATTGCGCGTACATCTGAACGGTCCTCAAGGCGGTCAATTGCAAAGAGTTCACACAGAAGATACTCATTCTTGACCTCAAGATATCCCAAGTACCCGAAACATACAGAGTTCAAACATTGAGAAATTACTCTTCTCGGGTCAATTGGAGGTTCATCCAGACTCCAGTCTGAATATCTCGTCTATCAAGATGGCAACTCAGTTTGACAGCCATTTCTTGACCCTGTTCCAAGGAATTTTTGAGAAAATATTCTTGAAGACGAAGTCTGAACAAAAATTCTGTTCATTAGAGGTAAAAACAATAGTTCAGAGCTCTACGCGATTCCTCAGTCCTAGCAGCAGGATAGTTCTAAATGTTCAAAATGCTCAAACAGCGTTCTATGGACTATTCGCTATGCACAAAAGGACAGGACCTAGCACTTTTTCTAAACAGAGTTGGCGTAAAGAATCAGACGTGTCGAAGCTACACATATTCAGACTTCACAGCAACGTATGGCAAGATGATCATATGAAGAAGCAAGACGATTTTAGTAAAGATTAAAGTCATGATTACATATGAGGGAAATTCAATCTACAAGGGTTTTTCTTCATTTTTGTGATTACGTCTGAGGGAAACTCCATCGACAAAAGGGCTTCCTCATCATCGTCTGAAGATCGCACCAATAAGCTGTTTTGACAGGTTCTCACATTGGTGACGGTCTTCCTCTTCTTCCAAGAAGATGATCAGTGGCGGGAGGATACAAAACTGGGTATAGACCCATCCTCCAACAGAAAAGCAGGGTACTACTTTCCTACGCCCAGTGCCATGGCAGATTGAGTTAAGGTATTTCACCCAACTTAATACCCGAGGTCAGAGCTAGTTGCTGCTCTCATCCTCGAAGGTAACGGGAGAAGGCGCCACTTGCAAGCAGTATGGTCAAATGCGACCCTTCCTCTCTCCCAGAGAACCGCCATATAAAGTTGCTGATTATCCCGAGCAAGGGAGGCTAAGATATCCTTCCATGATCCATCGTTGCAGTGGACACTTGCTCGAAGATGCCGTCTTTTTTGGCTCCTTACACGCTGTAAGAACATGATCTCCTTCTTCCTCAGGTCGACCCAACAAACTCCGGCGATCATCTCTGCGTGGTGATGGGAATGTAGGAAGAATGGGTTAACCCCCCAGCCTTTTTATAGGCGAAAGAGATCACACTGGTCCCCAATAAATCTGCCATAAAGTCAGCATCGACCATTTCAACGCTCCATTCAGAAACGTTTCGAGTTACGAGGAGCGGTTCATGCTTCATTCAAAGCGTTCCAAATTCTGAGGAATTTAAAAGCTTTAAAGGGGATAAAAAATACGTCGGGAAGCTATACGCAGCATATTGATGCAGAGCAGCGTAGATAGAGGCCTTTAGAGCCTTCAAACGTGCAACAAAGCTTTTTTCCGCTAAACACAGCGTGAAATATAAGCTCAAAGGACCATCTGCGTAAGGCAGTAAGTCCAGGATGCTTTAGCGTAAACATGGTTCTTCGTCGCCTCCTGGGCGTAAAACCTATCCTCATTGAAGTGTACGAGAGACGCTTCGTATTCTCCAAAGTGAACCTGTCAGATCCTGTAATGAACCTGTCAGATACTGCAATGAACCTGACGCCTGGACTTCTGACAAAGGGATACTACTCGGCTACCCAGACGACGGCTATAATGATGGCACAGCACTTCAACCCAGGCTGTCATTTACCGCCATCTTCTTTGCTTAAACTGCGTTTACGTACACAAAGGGATACGCTGCCTTGTTTTACACAGGCAGATATGAGTTGTTTACACTCCGCAGTAGACAAACTGCCTGCCACATCAAAAGCTGCACTTCGTACGGGGCTTGAGGCACGTCTCTACGTCCAATGCACAGAGCGATGACAGTTGCTCGAGGCACGTCTCTACGTCTAATGCACAGAGCGGAGACAGTTTCTCGAGGCACGTCTCTACGACTGATGCGTAGAGCGGTGACAGTTTCTCACGGCACGTCTCTGCGACTGATGCACAGAAAGGCTACAGACCTTCAAAAATACGCCTCCGTATTTAATGTACAGGATGGTGGCAAATCTCAGCATTTAATGCAAGAGATTTGATTATATCTTCAAAAGCCGTAATTCCGGCTAAGACGTCCACATCAGCACTCTGGCACGTTACGCAGCGGCTTCCATGCCCGTTCAGCTTCTGTTCTCACTCGGCTTCTACGCCCACTCGGCCTCTATGACCACTCGGCTTCTATGCCTACTCGGCTTCTATGCCTACTCGGCTTCTACGCCTATTCGGCTTCTATGCCTGTTTGATAACTATTTGGCTTCTACGCCATGGTGACAGTTATTGGCTTCTACGCCAACCTCTTCTGCACAAGGGATAACTACCTACGTGGCTTCTACGCTGTGATCTTCGCAGCAGATATACGCATTTTGTCCCCTTAGTTGGACACGCGTCACATGCTCACTCAAAAGGTCATCTATACATAAGCATTGGTTATTTTAAACCGTCGTGTAAAAGGGTGCTATACTTTCTACTCCTCGATTTCTATACCGACGGAGTGGTCACTGTCACCAAAACTCTATAAATAGATACCTCTATCAATGAGGAAAAAGGTCGGCAAATTGGAGGGTCGAAAAATTGGTCAAGAAAACCAATATCAGATCCACGATCGAATGATCGCAAGGTCAAACTTCCAAGAAAGATCGAACCAGAGGTCAAGAGAGAAAGAGAGAGAGAAGAATCCAGAGCTCAGGCAAAGAGTAGGGATCGACGACTTTGGCATCGTGCATCCACCCTCTTCTGTAACCTTCGAAGCTGCTTCCTATCTTCAACGGCACTTCTTCATCATCGTGTGGTCCAAGGGCTAAAGTGATCGACTGCAGATCAGACACCTATAGCAATATTTACCCAGATTAAATAAATTGTACTCCCATATCCTCATATAGGATCAAATTGTACAAGTTTGTTTGTAAACCAAAGAAGGCGGGTTTTGTGTAAACCCCATCTTGAATATATTTTTATTCTTTTATTTTCTACCACAAACAAGATGGCGACTCTGCTGGGGACGTCTTTCTCTTCTGATGAGAAAGTAATTGCTCAACACGATGCGGTATCTGTAGGAACCGTGAAGAAGACACTAGTCGTCCAATTCGACCAGTCTGCCTACGAAGACATGCTTCAAACCGGGGGTAGCTCTCACCCTCTCTCGTCCAAGACAACAGGATGCTACGCAAGGTCTGGATGCCCAAGATATCCTCTACCATTCCTGTGGACTCTCCGATCTCTCCAATCTCTCCGACCAATAAGGTTGTAGCATTGCTCCCTTCGTGCCCCGCACGTAAAATTCAGTCTCCCGCTATGCGTGGTACAAACGAAACTTCGGACAAAGCCTCAACGCTAACCAAGAAGTATCCACTATGATCTACGCGTAGAAGCCAGTCTCCAGCTACGCACGGTACAGATAAAACTTCGGGAAAGGCCTCAGCGCTAACCCAGAAGTATCCACTGTGCTCTACGCGTAGAAGCCAGTCTCCCGCGATGCGCGGTACAGACAAAACTTCTGATGATGCCTCAGCGCCAAATCGGAAGTACAAATTATACTCCGTGCGCAAGACAACATCTGACCTCTACGGGGAACCAGATGAGCGCTGTGATCTCCGAAAGGGAAAGCAAGCGGCAGAGTACTCAACTTCTCGGCCTTTACGCCAGCGAGGGAGCAATCTGCCTACTCTCCGGATTACGCGGGAAGCCGATGGCGGACTGAGAACCTCTTCAGCTTTACGCCAGTCTGAGCAAATCTCCAAATTACGCCAAGCGAAGTCCCACGACGTAAAGCAAGCCCAGGTTTCGGAAAGACACCCTCCCCGGGGATTATCTGCCACCCAGATGGCCAACCTGTTGTACACAGGTGGCACAAGGAAGACTATGGTCCCCATCGTCCGTATACCTACCACGGTGAACCGAAAGAACGAACAGTCTTCTTCGTCTTCTTCTATAAATTCTCCTGGCCTACGGGATTATCTAATCCAGAAACGCAAGAACAAGAGTCATAAACGGATTTCAGTTCCCCTAACAGTCAAACACGGAGAGATCTTATGGGAAGATACATCAACGTCTAATATCGTCATAACAGGTGGACCACAGGAAGATTACATCTTTATTATTCCACCAACTCGCAACGATCAGCATCCAATATTCTTCGGTTGCAAAGGGGATACCCCGATCATACAGGAAGAATCTCGCGAGTCTGAAACTAGCAGGATACAAACCCACCGGTATAGCCCGCAAGCATTAAGTATTATGCGAAGTATGGGTTATGATTTGAAGCTAAAACAAGGCCTCAATAATGGAAAAGGTAGACGAACACCGTTGCGGGGTAATTCTTACCATCAACAAGCTCGGTTCGGGTTGGGATATACTGCATCTCTTAAAAAACCCAAAACTCCAAAATCTAATCCTGTACAACCAGAGGCGGGTCCTGCCAAATCGGTTTCTATAGCCAGAGGCCGCGGCATGTCTGAGGGTAACTCACCGAGACAAAACAAGGCAGCATCCAAGGCTAGGGGCAGAATGTCCTTAAGATTCGAAGATGATGCAACGACGGCAATCTTCCCGGAAGACCGTAAAACTAGGGCATCGGGAGCCCTACGACCAAAAGGGACTTTCTCCTTCAAAGAAGATGACATAATTAAAATCTTTAATATATTGAGGGAGGAACGCAAGCTTCAGCTACCCGACATCAGATACCCTGAGAGGGCCGGCGGAGTCGATGACCCCGATTATTGTCTCTTCCATCGGTACACTCATCACCCTAAAAGGGCCTGCTATGTGCTAAAAAGAATAATACAGGAGTTGATCGATGCAAAGATCATCACCTTGCATCTATAAAACAAAGGGACAATCACTACAGAAAAATACCGGATGATGAGTCCCGCAAAAGTCTTCCCAGTAGATCCTTCAGAAGAAAAATCACTCTATAGTAATTCTTTTCTCAAACGAAGAGTTTGTCATGTTCATATTACCTCTGAATAAACTTTCGGCCATCCACTATCTTCTGATGTAGGTTGCCATCAACACTTAACACCCGTACTTAGTCATAAGTACGCCAGTAGTGTTAAGTCCATAAAAACTGCCATGTCTATATCACCTCTGAGCAGACGTGTACCTCCATCTCCAAAGGAGTCACGATCAAAAGTTCATCATGTTCATATTACCTCTGAATAAACTTTCGACCATCCACTATCTTCTGATGTAGGTTGCCATCAACACTTAACACCCGTACTTAGTCATAAGTACGCCAGTAGTGTTAAGTCCACAAAAACTGCCATGTCCATATCACCTCTGAGCAGACGTGTACCTCCATCTCCAAAGGAGTCACGATCAAAAGTTCATCATGTTCATATTACCTCAGAATAAACTTTCGGCCATCAACTATCTTCTGATGTAGGTTGCCATCAACACTTAATACCCGTACTTAGTCATAAGTACGCTAGTAGTGTTAAGTCCACAAAAACTGCCATGTCCATATCACCTCTGAGCAGACGTGTACCTCCATCTCCAAAGGAGTCACAATCAAAAGTTTGTCATGTTCATATTACGTCTGAATAAACTTTTGACCATCCACTATCTTCTGATGTAGGTTGCCATCAACACTTAACACTCGTACTTAGTCATAAGTATGCCAGTAGTGTTAAGTCCACAAAAAACTGCCATGTCCATATTACCTCTGAGCAGACAGAAGCCTCCACCCTTGGTCATCAACCTTCGGCGCAACAGGCAGCCGACCGATGTAAATGCAACCAGGAACGGAGTTCCAGATGATAATAAACATCCTCTTTTCCAGTATATTGACGCTCAAATTCCAAATCAGGAATCCACTCCCCGTGACGAAGTAGAACCCATAGCACAAAAATTCTTGGAAGTTATGAACTCCTACCGTCCGTATGTCTGGGAAGTAGCGTCATCATCCAATGTCGTCAGACATATGGACCACATGAGGATTCTATCTTCATTGTCCCGCCTACCTGCAGCAGCCAGCATTCAATAATCTTCGGCCGCATGCGCAATCAACCGGCTATCCAGGAAGATCCTTTCAATGACGATGCAGGAAAAATGCAAGTTCACCGATACAGCCCGCAAGCGTTGAGTATCATGCAAAACATGGGCTACGACTTGGAGCGGAAGCCAGGCCTCAACTACGAAAGAGGCAAACGAACGCCGCTGCGCGGCGACCCCCGCTATCAACAAACTCATTTCGGGTTAGGGTATGCCACCTCCCTTACGACTTTCAAATCAGATGAGGACATCTTTTTCTCTTCTTAGAATGGCTCACCTGATGCTCTCGAACAAACATTATCAGTGAATATGGTAGTGACAGATTCCTTCGAATCAGACGAACAAAAATCCAAACTATTCGAGAATGATGCTTGGGCTCAACAAATGGATACGCAGTGGGAATTCTGCTTCGAGCAAAGGGAACCTCCCACCAAAGATGAAGTTATCCAGGTTGATGTTGGGGGTAAACTTTCGCCAAAGCCGATATTTATCAGTAACAATCTTTCCCCAGCTGAAAGGGAAGAAGTTATCCAGCTGATAAAAGAATATATCGACGTCTTTGCATGGGATTATGAGGACACGCCGGGCCTTGACCCAAAGGTGGCAACTCACAAACTCAACATATTGACCGATTCAAAACCTGTGAAGCAGCACCAACGCCGGTTCCGTCCGGATATAATGGACGCCATCGAAGCTGAAGTCAAGAAGTTGATAGCCTGCGGTTTCATCCGAGAAGAACAACATCCAGACTGGGTCGCCAACGTTGTCCCAGTCATAAAGAAAAATAGAAAAATACGTATCTGCATCGATTACCGAGATCTGAATGTAGCCTGCCCCAAGGATGAGTTCCCTTTTCCCATCACGGACATCATGATCGACAACACTTGCGGTTTTGAATGCATGTCTTTCATGGACAGATTCTCAGGATACAATCAGATCAAGATGCATCCTGAAGACGAGAAGCACACTGCCTTCTGGACCCCGTTGGGGGTATATTGCTATACGGTCATGCCCTTCGGATTGAAGAACGTCGGGGCTACATACCAACGGGCTATGAGTAACATATTCCATGAGTATTTACGCAAAACAGTAGAATGTTACGTGGACAACATAGCCGTCAAGAGCCGCCTCAAAGATGATCACGTTCAAGACTTGAGGATGGTATTCGAGTTAATGAGCCAACATCAACTCAAGATGAACCCTACGAAGTCCTTTTTGGGTGTATCTAGTAGCAAATTCCTGGGATTTGTCATAACCGCCAAAGGCATCCAAGTGGACCCTGACAAAGTCTAGGCCATCGTGGAAATGTGATCGCCCCATAATCTGAGGGAACTCCGGGGATTTCAAGGCCGTATGGCTTATATCCGGAGATTCATATCCAACCTCGCGGGGAGATGTCATCCCTTTTCGTATCTTATGAAGAAAGGTGTATCCTTCGTATGGGACGAAACCTGTCAATAAGCGTTCGGAGATATCAAGCGCTATCTCACCAGTCCGCCAGTTCTGGTGCCTCCCGTCATGGGAAGACCATTCTTGTTGTACGTTCGAGCGATGGATCATTCTCTGGGAGCTCTTCTTGCACAAAAGAATGATATAGGTCACGAACAGGCTATCTACTACCTCAGCAGGATCATTCTCTGAATAGATATGTTCGACTAATTTGGAAAATGTGATACCTATCACGTCCATATTACCTCTGATAGCGTCTTGTCTACCAACTTTAGTCAAAGCATATTCTATCATGTCCGTATGACCTATGAATAAATATATCCTACCAAAGCATATTCTATCATGTCCGTATGACCTCTGAATAGATATGTCCTGCTAAAAGTTTATCGAGAGTCTATCACGTGTATACTACCTCTGATATCACTCTCGCCCAAACCTGTCATTTACATTCCGAAATGATGGGTCCAAAAAGTCAGAAAAGAGTCACTTTTATTTATTTCCAAAGAAAAAAGAGAGCAGAATTACATCTGGGAAGCAAAAAGAAGAAAGGGTACATCATTATGGGGGAGCGGTTAGATCGCGAATCAGCTGCACCAGTGCAGCTATCCTCTCATTCCTGGAAACCAAGGCATCAGCACGGGCCCGCTCCAGCCGTGCCTCGGGATTGTTCATAAAAGACAGCTCGGCCCTTGCTCGAAGAGAGCCAGCACGGGCATCTTCTGCATGCTCCAGATCCAGTCGTGCTATGCTCAGTCGACCAGTCGCTACATCTAGACCTGCCAACGACTGAGAAGCCCACTCCTCTGCCAGAGCGAGTTTTTCCTTCAACTTGCGGGCCCTCGCTACGTTCCCTTCATGCTCGGATTGGCACTTCGTCTGAAGAGCAAGAGCCTCCTCCACGACAGCTTTTCTTTTATCCATCTCCAGCTTATGTGCTTTGATGGAGTTATCTAGGCTTTCCAGCTGTTAGTAAGCCGTGCAGTCATGAGGTCGTATCTGGCCTGGACCTCAGCTTCAAGGTTGCCCCGAGTCAGCTGCAAGTATTCGTTAATAGGTTGCTCCAAACCATTAACCATCGCCTCCAGGGCGTCAGCTACCCCAGAATCGCCGAACTCCCTGACCGCCCCGATCAAAAACTGAGAAGCCTTCTTCAGACGCTCGAAGTCTAGATTCTTCGCCAACACCATTGATATCAGCGTTTTCAAACTGGTGTAAAAGAGGCTGGTATATTGCTCGGTCAGCACAACTAGATCCGATTGGACGCCAGGAGTGGCCGCGATATTGGCGAGTCTCCCTCCAGGAATGATTGCAGACGGGGTGGCCACAGCCGCCGCCTCGACGGGTGGTGCGACCGAAGGAGGTGCGACAACGACGGTCGAAGTCATCGACATACTCACGAGAGGCGAGGTCACGATAACGGGTTCGTCCTCCTCTTGAGATGATGAAACCACTCCGGGCGAGCTAGCCCCCGAAGATATTTCCTCCTCGAAGTCGGGCGCCTCCGTATCATCGCTAGGAGCCCGAGAGGAGCCAGAAGGCGCTTCAACGCTATACTCCCCGTGGACGCCGTCCCCTGAGAAGAGGACAAGAAAGTTGATATCAATATGATGGTAATCTTTCTAAGAGGAGACATAAAGATGACATTTACCTGTAGCCAACGGTATATATGTCGCATCTGCAGCCGACGTAGCTAAATCATGCCTTAATGACGCAATGCGAACTGTCATACCAGGAGAAGGGGGTGGGCCCACCGACACCGCCAGGTGCTCTACTGAGCCTTTACCAAGACGCGGTCGAGGTTCATCAGCTGGAATCTCGCTAGGCATGCTCACGGACACGGCAGGAGTTTCATCCGTTGCTAGTCTAGGGAAAGATTCTCTCATTTGCCTCGGCCATGCAGGCGATTTTGTTCTACTACCGGAGGCGGTGGCAGCAACGGCAGACTCAAGCAGGGGTTCTCCGGCACCGCCAGCCAAAACTGAGGGTCCCTCTCCGAAAGACGGGGAACCTCCAATCAAAGAGATATCCCCAACAGGGGAGACAGCAGGATCCTCTCTAGGAGCCTCAATACCAGGAATCCAGAGAGAACGATTAATCGTCTTCTTCTTCCTCTTGCGAGGGGAAGTCTGCTTCAAAACAGGAGCCCTTCGCTTTCCAGAGACTGCCAAAGCCCCTGCAGGTGGAGGCACTTCACACCTCGGCACCGACACCAGAGGCTCATCCGGAGTGACGGACCCCTCACCCTCGTCAGATGAAACCGAGGGGACTTTGACTCTTCCCCCAGGCTTGGGAGAAGGCACCATAAAGCTTTCGCGCATGTCAAAATCGCGATGGAAGGTGTTGATCGCCACGTAGAACTGGGCATACGAATGGAGGATGCGCAGCTCCGTGGAGAGTGTGACGACCGGCACGATAAAGATTGCTCCCGTGCAACCCATGATAAAATACCGCCATCCTCTGGCTCCATCAATGAGTCCACCCCTGGACCTGAAGCTGGTGACGGCATTGCCCATGTGCAGCTGATCATACCCAAACTGCCTAGCAAACCGACTAGGCAAGTAGGGCTCGAAGAAGCAATGATCTTCGCTCCTGTACAGCAAATGAGAGGGTCGGATGTAGACCAACCAGTTAAAAGCTTCTGGAGAAAGATTGGTCTTCTCTCCACCTAAATCCTCAAGCCTAATCCCTGACTGATAGCGATGTACAGAGGGGACAGTGCAGAGGAGCTTCCAGCCGTGACTGAGGCTCAGCACTAGCCGACAGACTAAAATTGTGTTCACGTTCCAGGTAGAGTCCTTGTAGTTTAGCAAGAAACTACCCCCCGAGCTACTACCAGGGCCGGAAGACATCACCCGGGGGTTGTGGAGAATTAACCATCCCATCAAGTACAGGTATGGTAACTCTACCCGAGGAAAGCTATCACACCGAGCTTCATCGACGAGCAGTCCATCAGTCATGGCTCTCAGGCCAGCCTGTATACGGCACACCATGGCAGGGAGCAAGCCCAGTCTTGTCCTGAACACCAGACGCACGGCAGGCCACAGGATGTTCGGGTGAATGCGGTCCACGGACGCAATGCCGGGCACCACGACTCGACGCAGCCATATGGAGAGAAAGCCAGCCAACCGGGCTTCCTTAGACAGAGGCCTGCGGCAGCACCTCAAGTAACTGTAGGCCTTAGTGCCTTCAGGATACTTTCCTACCTCGTCATTGAGAATCTGATCTGGAGCTTTTGCATCCTCCATAAGATCCTCGACGACCTGGGCACTGAGCATGCCCAAACAATTCACGGGCTCATTCTTGCCCCCCGAAACTTTCTCCGACTTAGCGGCCCTGGCCCGTGGAAGAAGAGGTAGGACATCCACTTAGTGGTGTGAGCCAAATCAGAAGGCTCATTATAAAAAGTGGTGCACGTGAAGTAGTGGTACATCAGCTCCTGATACACCTCCACAACCCGAGGGTCCGAGTCCTCCAACTCCCGGTTGGTGGGAACATACTCTTCATATGGGGTATCCCCCATCGACAGTCTCGAGATCACTGCCATCTCATGGAGGGCCAACCCCAACTCCCCCAGTGGAGTGGCGAAGGTCCCGGAGAGCGAAATGTATCGCTCCATCAGTGCCAGAAACAGGTTAGGATTGGGAGGCAACCCAACACTCATCGCACTCACAGCAGCATACAGTCCAATGCCCTCCAGCTCTCTTCGAAAATGCTTTAAGGCCCAATCAACTAGGCAAGCCCATCGGAGGTTTGTTGGGGTGATCCACCCATTGCACCGAGGATTCTCCTTGGGGTATACACCCCCTCGCCCCATGAAGTCGTTGCAGAAAGTCGGCAATTGGACCGGCTGGATCACAGAACTGTCTTCACTCGGGACGCTGCCCGGGCACAGTCCCCTGAACACCGTCACAACGTCGGAAGGGCGGCTGACAAACGACCCCTGATCAGCTCCTTTCAAATAAAAGATCTTTCCTGGCTTGCCGTGAAGATCGGGAGTCAGCGTCCACGACATCCTCCTGGGATGTGTAGCATGGGAGAAAGCCGAGATGGGATAATCTCTCGGCATCATGGGAAGATACAAGACCACACTCTCGGTGGGGAAAACCCAGGGTTCTCTCTTGGGCTTCGTCTGGGACCGTTTGTCAATCATGTCCCCAAAGAGAAAAGCCGACTTGATGTACTGGTCCCCGTCTATGTACGTCAGGGGCTCCCCGTTAATCATGTTCAGCAACGTCCGCTCGCCCTGAGCCGATATCAAGATCTCCCTTCCTTCAGGATACTGGGGTCCGGAGATAGGAAATGTCAAGTGGGACAGATCCTCTATATAGTTTGATTGCAGCATCCCGGCAGCGGAACCCATCACCTCGGCCAGTAGAGACTCATGCAAGTTAACTGCAAAAGTGCAAGGAAAACACGTCATTACAAATCTTGCAACATAAAGACCAAGAAACGACAGTCTGTGCTTTACGCCAAGACTGTACAAAATTTGGTTATTTTACGCCGGAAGTCACATCCAGAAGCGTAATTGGCGGTATACAGTCCATGCTTTACGCCAGACTGCCAAAATTCTAGTTATTACGCTGGAGGTCCCATCCACGAGCGTAAAACTAAAATTTTATATTATACACCAAGTTTTCAGCAGTCAGAGCTTTTACGCTCAAAACTGCAAAAACATGGAGTTTTTACGCTGGCACATTAGAAATGTGGGCGTAAAAGATGAAAATGTCTCCGTGCGTCATCTTCCTCAAAGAGGCTATCAGCACAGAAGACGACCTAGCACGTGTAGCGCCCCGTTCTCCCGGTGCGGAGAGCGCGGCTAAGAAACACAAGACGGTATCGTTCGATCGGGATAGATTGAATTAAGAACTCGTCCTCGTTATGGATTTGTTTCTTCGGAATCGATTCCCATATTCAGTGGACTGCGCCCCAAGGATCGGCTTAGCGGCAGAGTCAGGAGGGACCTCTCCGCTGCTATCTTTTATTGTCTCGGTTTTCGATGTCGCTTGTTGCTTTCGTGCTTTGAGTTAGTTTTGGGATTTGCTTGTCTTCCTTGAACGATTTCGATGGTTTTCATTGTTTTCGTTCATTGACTTGCACTTCTATTCCGAGAATGGAAAGAGAGGAAGAAGTATTAATCGAGCTGTTCGTGTGCAGGTGAACGAGCAGTAGGCGGCTTGCGAGCAAAGTCGTGAAGCGCCTCTTTCCTTCTTCTTTCCAAAATCTAAGTGAGTGGCTACCAACCCGATTAGCTAGCCCTGCTTCCAAGCTTCACTCCTTCGCCCCGATCAAACGATACCAAGTAATAATAAAAGAAACCAAGATAAAAGAGAATAACTTGGTTATTATGCTTGTCAACAAACTTATGAACGGTTATCATCCTGTATGCTAGTTCGTCTATAACTGTTCTATGAATCGTGCTAAGTATGGAAATATATGCTTGTTATGAAATAAACTGTCAGGATGACTATGCAAAACTGTATGCTATGGAACAAATTCTATGAGTATTCTCGATCACGGACAACTTGTGCACAAGGTATGTTATGAGTTTCGCGGACGGTCACCGGGGCACCGGGATCGATCCGATCCGGACGGAACGTATGTATAGTCGTATGTTACCCGGCAAGTGTTGTGCAGCGGGGCTCGCCACCCGCGTTGCACGTCACTTTGCCTTGAGACTATAACCCGTCCCTTCGTGGCATCAAGCTAGTGATCCTATGTATATTTAAACCTGTTGCATACTAACTTGTGTCTTCGTTTCAGGGAAGGCATGGTAAGTATTGTACAGGTAATTCAGACGGCCAGGTAAAATCCACCGAACGGTGGCACGTTTATTTCAGTAAATTCTATATGCTGCTTACTTGTAAATGAACTAAGGCAAGATAGAAACCCACAAAAATAAGCATGCTTCACTAAACAACATATTGATTGGTATAGTTCGGCTAGCTCGCCTTCACCAGCATGTTTTGATATGCTGACCCTCGTTGAAACAGGTTCTCCGCACCAAGGCGAACCGAGCGAGGAGCCGAAGTCGTCTTCCCGATCCAGTCCAGCTGTTAGCGCATCTTCACCGCGCCTCGAAGCCTTTTGAAGCCAGAAGCTACAACTCTTCATACACAAATGCAGCTCCGTGGCAAAGCGATCCTCCAGACTGGAGATCTTTATCGTTTTGAGTTTATAAAAAGAATGTAATGTACAGGACTGCTATCTCATTTTGAGTCAACCCTTTTGTAAGCCGTTCGGCATATTAGCTAACTCGTTCAAGAGTTTGTAATAGATGTTCATTATCAATAAAGAGAACTTTTCTATGTTTCAAATCTGTGTTTCAATTTATCTGCGTACTCTGAGTATGTGCTTGCTATGCAAATCATTAAAGCCTTGTGCGGGCGCAACTCCAGGCCCGTACGGTGGTCATGACTCGGGGGACGCCTCGGGGCGTGACATAGTGGTATCAGAGCACAGATTCAAAGTTCCTTAGACTTCGTGCTGGAAAAGTTCCTTTAACGATCAAAAATTCCTGTGCGAATTCTTGAACTCGCTAGACCAAAATGAGATACGTTCATGCAATAAGTCCATAATACATTATGATCCTAATGTAATTTACCTTCTTTTGAAGGAATGGATCCAGCGCAATCTGCAGCGCAACCACCGATCGAAACGCAAGAAAGCAGTTCGGGTACTTCGGGAAGCTCTCGGAGCCAACGAGGCATGTCTCAAGTCGACCCGCTTGAGCGGGTAATACAAATGTTAGAATCGCAACGACAACGAGATGATGCTCGCCAAGCCAAGCTCGAGAGTAATCTAGAGACCCGTTTCTCAGTCCAACAGAAGCAGGTCGATGCCCTGCAACAAATTGTTCAGACTTTGGCTGCCAACCATTCCGCCGCAACAGCAGCGACTCCGGTGGAACAGCCCGTGCTTGAAGTGGAGACGCCTCAAATCCCAAGGCCGAGGGACGTGACTGCCTTCAACTTGGGCCATTTCAAGAAAGTCTGCAACACCCCGTTCAACGGGACTAAGGACCCAGTGGTAGCTCTAGATTGGCTAGCCGAGATTGAAGACCACTTCACTCTGCTAGAGGTCCCCGAAGATAAGCGCGTCGCCTGCGCGCAACTACAGCTCCGCCTCAATGCGCACGATTGGTGGGACGTGCATCGACGATCTCTCCAATTTGATCACGGAGAGGAGGCGATCTCGTGGACGACCTTTCGTGCCGCGTTCGAAGAGGAGTTTATACCCCCTCCAGTACAACGTCAAATGGAAAATGACTTCGTGCAACTGAGGCAAGGCAGGATGACAGTTAAAGAGTATTCCGCCGAATTCAACCGACTCTCCAAATTCGCTAGGGCCTATTTACCTGATGCAGCGAGTCAAGCTAGAAGGTTTGAAGGTGGTCTCCGTCCTGCCATCCATTCTTACGTAGTCAATAATCAGTACGGGACAATGCGTGAAGTCATAAATCACGCCCTATCTCTCGAACCACAATATCCTCACGTTTCTGTCGGCGCTGTGCATACATCCAGTCACAAACGCCAAAGCGACGATGGAGGAAACAATGCTGCAAAATGACATAACGACGGTGGTCGCCACAAAGGGAACCAGAGACCATACTGTGACTTTTGTAAAAGACGTGGGCACACTACTGATAGATGTTACAACAGAAAAGGTCTATGCTTCAACTGTGGCGGGCAAGGCCACGTAGCTCGGGATTGTCCACTCCCCTCTAAGCTCCTGCCTCAACCCAATAACCCCTAACGGTTGGTTCTATTCTTAAGTTTCAGGACGAAACTTCCAATTGGTTGGGTAGGATGTAGCGCCCCGTTCTTCCGGTGCGGAGAGCGCGGCTAAGAAACACAAGACGGTATCGTTCGATCGGGATAGATTGAATTAAGAACTCGTCCTCGTTATGGATTTGTTTCTTCGGAATCGATTCCCATATTCAGTGGACTGCGCCCCAAGGATCGGCTTAGCGGCAGAGTCAGGAGGGACCTCTCCGCTGCTATCTTTTATTGCCTCGGTTTTCGATGTCGCTTGTTGCTTTCGTGCTTTGAGTTAGTTTTGGGATTTGCTTGTCTTCCTTGAACGGTTTCGATGGTTTTCATTGTTTTCGTTCATTGACTTGCACTTCTATTCCGAGAATGGAAAGAGAGGAAGAAGTATTAATCGAGCTGTTTGTGTGCAGGTGAACGAGCAGTAGGCGGCTTGCGAGCGGAGTCGTGAAGCGCCTCTTTCCTTCTTCTTTCCAAAATCTAAGTGAGTGGCTACCAACCCGATTAGCTAGCCCTGCTTCCAAGCTTCACTCCTTCGCCCCGATCAAACGATACCAAGTAATAATAAAAGAAACCAAGATAAAAGAGAATAACTTGGTTATTATGCTTGTCAACAAACTTATGAACGGTTATCATCCTGTATGCTAGTTCGTCTATAACTGTTCTATGAATCGTGCTAAGTATGGAAATATATGCTTGTTATGAAATAAACTGTCAGGATGACTATGCAAAACTGTATGCTATGGAACAAATTCTATGAGTATTCTCGATCACGGACAACTTGTGCACAAGGTATGTTATGAGTTCCGCGGACGGTCACCGGGGCACCGGGATCGATCCGATCCGGACGGAACGTATGTATAGTCGTATGTTACCCGGCAAGTGTTATGCAGCGGGGCTCGTCACCCGCGTTGCACGTCACTTTGCCTTGAGACTATAACCCGTCCCTTCGTGGCATCAAGCCAGTGATCCTATGTAAATTTAAACCTGTTGCATACTAACTTGTGTCTTCGTTTCAGGGAAGGCATGGTAAGTATTGTACAGGTAATTCAGACGGCCAGGTAAAATCCACCGAACGGTGGCACGTTCATTTCAGTAAATTCTATATGCTGCTTACTTGTAAATGAACTAAGGCAAGATAGAAACCCACAAAAATAAGCATGCTTCACTAAACAACGTGTTGATTGGTATAGTTCGGCTTGCTCGCCTTCACCAGCATGTTTCGATATGCTGACCCTCGTTGAAACAGGTTCTCCGCACCAAGGCGAACCGAGCGAGGAGCCGAAGTCGTCTTCCTGATCCAGTCCAGCTGTTAGCGCATCTTCACCGCGCCTAGAAGCCTTTTGAAGCCAGAAGCTGCAACTCTTCATACACAAATGCAGCTCCGTGGCAAAGCGATCCTCCAGCCTGGAGGTCTTTATCGTTTTGAGTTTATAAAAAGGATGTAATGTACAGGACTGCTATCTCATTTTGAGTCAACCCTTTTGTAAGCCGTTCGGCATATTAGCTAACTCGTTCAAGAGTTTGTAATAGATGTTCATTATCAATAAAGAGAACTTTTCTATGTTTCAAATCTGTGTTTCAATTTATCTGCGTACTCTGAGTATGTGCTTGCTATGCAAATCATTAAAGCCTTGTGCGGGCGCAACTCCAGGCCCGCACGGCGGTCACGACTCGGGGGACGCCTCGGGGCATGACAGCGCGGTCACGTTCAACGTGTGCGAAGGATTTTTTGTCATTTTTTGTCATCCCAAAGGCTCTACCTCTAAGGCCGGGTGCGCTACTGTCACTACCACGTTCCGAAAACAGGGGTATTTTCGACTTCTTATAATATTTAATATTATGGTAGTTATAATTAATTAATTGCATGATAGTATATTTGATTTTAAATAAATGTGTGATGTGTAATTTAAATATAATATTATATGCAGTGTTTATTTAATTTTAAGCTAGTAGACTTGACCTAGAAGCCTAGTAGATGAACACCTGTCAGAATTATAGAATTTTTGTATTTAATTATTTAGTTAGAATTTAATTCTTGGAGTTTGTAATTAATTACCGTATTTTATTTAATATTTTTGCGCATTGCCTTTGCTTCGATATTTGGAGCGCTATCCTGACTTTTGTCTTCGAACAAATTTCACAATCTTGACCTAGACATGCCCGCCTTCCATTCTGCTATTTTTGCAACTAATAATTATGCTCTCTGTACCTTGTATCTAGCCGCACAAAAATTGTCACGGACGTTATTTAATAAACCCTTATTTTGTATCGTTGTGCGTTCCAATTTAAATTGGAGGCAATCTTGACCTGTTTTTCGTGCGGCCCAAATTAGGGTAATATTCTGTTCTGAGTCTTCTTCATTATTGGTATTGATGACCTGACCTGATTTTGGCCCCATGTACTCCTAATTAATTTTAGAACACAACTTATATTTATTTTTAATTAAATTGAGGATACTATTTAAACCAATTCTGAAAATCCCAATTTAATTCCAGTGCCCCGCAAATGGAGCCCATACCAAACTTGCAGCGCCCCCTGACCCTACAAAACACCAGACACCGATTCGCCCGCCAAATTTTTGTCATTTTATGCGTCTGTGCAAATACCCAAATTTAAGGGGGCTAATTTGCAAATTGCATTTTTGTCAACACCTCATTTGTTTAAAACAATGAGGGAGCCTAATAATATTTAATTAGCCTCCCACCCTCATTCCCACATGAAGAAATCTTATGTCCAATCTGGACCACACATTTAAGGGGGGTCAATCACCACCCTTGATTTCACAACACCCTCTTCCTATTTAAAGTAACATCAAACCCTAATCCCTAGAAAACCTAGGTAGCCCACATCCCCAAACAAGCCCCCACATTCTCACTAGCCTCCAACCGTAGGTTCCATTATTCATTCTTCCTTCTCCTTTCTTCTTCTTCTCTTTTCTTCTCTTCTTCTTCCTTTCTTCTTCTCCTTCTTTATTTTTTTGAATTTGAAATTTACAAGGGGGAGGGGGAAACTTTACCCTCACCACTGTACTTTTTCGGCCAACTTCCTGTTCTCGGCCGGCCACCCGGCAAGGCCCGACCTCAGCCGACCTGCTCTGGCGGCCGAGCCCCGAGCTTCCTCTCCTCCCAGCCTCTGCGAGCTCCCCCGGCCGCTGCTCAGCCTGGCCATAGCCACCTCATCCCGACGGCCTGCGCACCGCACTCCTGCAAGCACAGCCGAGCAGCAAACCCCTGTTGCTCGACTCCCCACTGTCCCCAAGCCGACCTCCCGCTGGCCTGCTCTCCAACCTCACCTCTGTTCCCGGCCCCTCTGAACTCCGGCGGCCTACTGCACCCGGCACTGCCTCGACGCATCCGGCGGCCCCGCTCTTCCCCATCAGCCAAGCCCCGAATCCCCTCAACTCCGGCTGCTCCTCCCCCATTCCTCCCTGTGTACACCCTCCGGCCGGCCAAACTTCTCCCCCTCCGCCTCTACTCTTCCTCCCTCCATCACCATTAACATCCACCACCACCTCCATCTTCACCATACACCACCTATCACCACCACTACTATCATCACCACCACCACCTACATCTAACACCACCACCACCATCAGCCACCCTCCGGCGACCGAGCTCCCCCTCCGGCCGTACTCCGGCCAGCAAGCCCCCGCAGTGAGCCTCTCCCTCCTTCTTTCTTCCTGTGTGTGTATATATATATATATATATATATATATATATATATATATATATATATATATATATATACTTATATACGTATGAGTATATATAATATACGTATATGTATATAAATAGTATTATTTAATTAATGCTTTTAAATACATGAGTATGTATAGTATATAAATACTTTAGTAATGTATAATTTAATATGTACATGTGTAGTATTTATAGTATTTATTTTTAATTAATTAAATGTTAAACATGTATAAGCGTAGTATATATATATATATATATATTAGTATATGTATGTATTAATGTATATATATACATAAATATGATATAGGAAATATTTAATGTTTAATTAGTGTATATTTAAAGAAAATTAGTATGCATATATATATACTGGTAATTCCATAAAATTGTATTTTATAAAAGGTACACTACATTATTAGTGTAAATTAAATTATTGTATTGGTACTTATGTATTTATATGTATGCAACTAGGTATTTAAATTAATGCTTAATATTAATGTATACATATATATTTTGTATATGTATTTAATTTGTATATATATATATATATTTGGTATACACTTATTATATATTTGCTATATATATTAATTGGTATATACGTATACAAACATTCTTAGTATATGTATGTAATATGATTAATTGGTGAATTTACTAGATGATTCTAGGTGGCCAGTATCATACCTAGAGAAGTCCCGAACTCAGTGTTTTTAGACTGTGTTAGTGTAGCATCTGATGCAAATGTGGTTGCTTTGTGATATGTTTATAGGACTGTTGGTTTACCCAGGGGATACTCTGAAACAGGACATCAATAATTACCAACTAAGGACCCAAGGCAAGTACATTCTCTGATAATTTTCAATTCCTTGATAATTTCTATAAATTCAATAATCATGAAATGTTACATCTGAATCCTTGACACTGTGCTACACGGACTAGTATAGCTTGGATCTGCAGTCATGAGATGTTACATTGATTATCGTATTGACATTGTATACGACATGTATATTAGACATCGTACATGATAGATTGGACTTGCTCGTGTATCGTGACATGTCATGGTTGGATCCACAGTACTAGTTAGGGGCGGGGAAGTAATTAGTCAGAAATGTGATCATACCCTTTATACAGTATAGAACAATGTAAGTGTTAATCATGCTCTTCACCCATGATTAGCCAGGCCCTATAGCTATCGTACATGTTCCCAAGCCGATCACATTTTGAAACTACTATTTCAAACACTTAGAATAGATTACAGTTCCCGATTTTAAATCATATACTACATCACCCGTATATGATGCTGTTCCTTGTTCTTTTTATTTTCATACATGCACTGACTATATCATATTGCCTATTGCCTGTCTCTTTGTATTGCCTGTCTCTCTTTAATTGCCATTGCATTTATTTTACTGTCTTCTCAGTAGCTAGCATCACATGTTTATTGCTTTATAGTCCTTATCAATTTAATGGAACTGTTATTTGAGATTTGTACTTTGCTCCTTCCTGACTGGAAACATTTTTCCAGACTATGCCTTAGAGGACCGCTGTCCGACACTTTATGGACCATATGGTGAGTAGCTGCAGACTTGGTAGATTAGTTGTGATTCCGGGAGGTCTAGCCGAAAATTACTATTTTTGTTAGTTCTTTAAGTAGACTATTTGGTACCGGATTTGTCTCCGGCAATTTTTGATGACTTGGATAATTGTTGAGTTAAGTTATTACTTTTGACTTGTGTTGTATTTAATTTTGTTTCGCTATCTTATCGTGCTGTAATCCTGTGATTGAGTATGTGTTCATTTTAATTGTGTCATCCGTGCCTCCTTATGGAGATTGGATGCTTGTGTGAGATTGGCTAGATAGTATCAAGACCTTGACAGCGTTCTACCGCCGATGCTGCGGCGTAGGCTGGACGTACTCGCGTACTCGTGCCCCAATTTCGGGTGCGGGTCGTGACAGCTACTCGTCGGCGGGATACTTCGCTCAGAAGAACGTTCACCTTGCCCGACCGAAGACTCTCTCGCTGGGGCAGAAGAACGAGAAGAAGAACTTATACTCTTTCCCTTAGTGGAGGGGATTTGTTTCGGCGCCATTTCTGAAAGCTCAGAATGCTCGGAGAAAGAACGAGAGGAAAAAACTCGAACAGTCGAAGGCTCTCTTTCGCAGAAGACGGATGAAAAGTTTTTCTCTCAAAAGCTTGGGATATATATAGAGTTTGGGTCGACTCCTCGAATCCTCGGACGGACTCCTCGAAACCCGAACCAAATCTCCTAAATTAATATTTGGTTATGATTGGGTCCTACGTCAGCCTATTATTCAGAGAAGGCGGACAGTCAGCGAATTCGAAAAAAAATTCGCACAAAGCAGGTCAGCGGTTCCTATGCTAAGGAGCTTTCTACGCTCAACAGCAACAAATCTACGGTTTTTACGCTCACAAGCTATAAGTCTATGGTTTTAAGCCCGGATGCCTTTGTGCTCGATAGCTTTTATGCTCGAGAGGCTACAAACTTACGACTTTACGCTCAGTAGATACCAAATCGATGATCTCACGCTCGGTGGTGCTTAGTTTACGCTCAGAAGCAACAGATCCGCAACTTCACGCTCGGAGAAATTTTCTTTTCAGAAGCTACAAATCTACAATTCTACGCTAAGGAGCTTTCTATGCTCGACAGCTACGAATTTACGGCTTTACGTTCGACGGCTACAAGTCAGGTTTTTTACGCCCAGATGCCTTTGTGCTTAGTAGCTTTTATGCTCGAGAGGCTACAAACCTACGAGTTCACGCTCAGGAACCACAAGTCTATGATTTCACGCTCGATGGTGTTTAGTTTATGCTCAGAGGCTACAGACTAATGATTTCATGCTCCACGACTTCCCGCACATCTGAAAGATACGCCGGCCAGATTGCGCATACATCTGAACGGTCCTCAAGGCGGTCAATTGCAAAGAGTTCACACAGAAGATACTCGTTCTTGACCTCAAGATATCCCAAGTACCCGAAGCATACAGAGTTCTACATTGAAAAATTACTCTTGTTCATGGGTCAATTCAAAGTTTATCCAGACTCCAGTCTGAATATCTCGTCTATCAAGATGGCAACTCAGTTTGACAGCCATTTCTCGACCCTGTTCCAAGGGATTTTTGAGAAATCATTCTTGAAGACGAAGTCTGAACAAAAATTATGTTCATCAGAAGTAAAAACAACAGTTCAGAGCTCTACGCGGTTCCTCAGTCCTAGCAGCAGGACAGTTCTAAATGTTCAAAATGCTCAAACAGCGTTCTATTGACTATTCGCTATGCGCAAAAGGACAGGACCTAGCACTCTTTCTAAACAGAGTCGGCATAAAGAATCAGACGTGTCGAAGCTACACATATTCAAACTTCACAGCAACGTATGGCAAAACGATCATATGTAGAGAAGAAAGGCAATTTTATTAAAATCAAAATCATGATTACATATGGGGGAAATCCTGTCTACAAGGGGTTTTTCTTTATTTTT
Source organism: Iris macrosiphon (assembly GCA_036927795.1). NCBI lineage: Eukaryota > Viridiplantae > Streptophyta > Magnoliopsida > Asparagales > Iridaceae > Iris > Iris macrosiphon. The sequence goes on along the minus strand of JAYESA010000013.1, from coordinate 141,750,270 downwards.
CATGGTTACATATGAGGGAAACTCCATCTACAAAGGATTTCCCCATCGTCGTCTGAAGATCGCCCAGAAGATGTTCTGACAGGTTCTCAATGGGCTTCAATTCTTCATCCATCTTCTCCAGCAGCCAGTCAGTTCCAGCAAAATGACTGACATGGCAATGATCAACGGCGGGAGAATACAGAGTTGGGGCTTGCATAAATTATGCAGATCCCATGCTCCGTGCGCCGTGACAGATTGAGTTGAGGTATTTCACCCAACTCAATACCCGAGGTCAGAGCTAGTTGATGCTCTCATCCCCGGAGGTAACGGGAGAAGGCGCCACTTGCAAGCAGTGTGGTCTAATATGACCCTTCCCTTCTCCTGGGAGAACCGCCATATAAAGTTGCTGGTTATCCCTAGCAAAGGAGGCTAAGATATCCTTCCATGATCCATCGTTGCAGTGGACACTTGCTCGAAGACGCCGTCTTTTTCGGCTCCTTACACGCTGGAAGAACATGATCTCCTTCTTCCTCATGTCGACCCGACGAACTCCGGCGATCATCTCTGCGTGGTGATGGGAATGTGGAGAGAACGGGTTAACCCCCCCAGCCTTTTTATAGGCAAAAGAGATCACACCGGTCCCCAATAAATCTGCCATAAAGTCAGCATCGACCGTTTCAACGCTCCATTCAGAAATGTTTCGAGTTACGAAGAGCGATTCATGCTTCATTCAAAGCGTTCCAAATTTCGAAGAATTTGAAAGCTTTGAAGGGGGTCTTGTAGAAGCATAAAAAATATGCCGGGAAGCTCTACGCAGCATATTGATGCAGAGCAGCGTAAACAGAGGCCTTTAGAGCCATCAAACGTGTAACAAAGCTTTTTTCGCTAAACACAGCATGAAGTATAAGCTCAAAACACCATCCGCGTAAGGCAGTACGTCCAGGATGCTTCAGCATAAACAGGGTTCTTCGTCGCCTCCTGGGCGTAAAACCCATCCTCTTTGAAGTGTACGAGAGACGCTTCGTATTCTCCGAAGTGAACCTGTCAGATCCTGCAATGAACCTGACGTCTGGACTTCTGACAGAGGGATACTGCACGGCTACCCAGACGACGGCTATAATGATGGCACAGCACTGCAACCCAGGCTGTCATTTACCGCCATCTCCTTTGCGTAAACTGCTTTTACGTGCACAAAGGGATACGCTGCCTTGTTTTACACAGGCAGACATGAGCTGTTTACGCTCCGCGGTAGACAAACTGCCTGCCACATCAAAAGCTGTACTTCGTACGGGGCTCGAGGCACGTCTCTACGAGCACAGAGCAATGACAGTTGCTCGAGGCACGTCTCTACGTCCAATGCACAGAGCGATGACAGTTGCACGAGGCACGACTCTACGTCCAATGCACAGAGCGATGACAGTTGCTCGAGGCACGTCTCTACGTCCAATGCACAGAGCGATGACAGTTGCTCGAGGCACGTCTCTACGTCCAATGCACAGAGCGATGACAGTTGCTCGAGGCACGTCTCTACGTCTAATGCACAGAGCGGTGACAGTTTCTCGAGTCACGTCTCTGCGACTGATGCACAGAAGGGCTGCAGACCTTCAAAATCATGCCTCCGTATTTAATGCACAGGATAGTGGCAAATCTCCGTATTTAATGCAAGAGATTTGATTATATCTTCAAAAGCTGTAATTCCGGCAAAGACGTCCACATCAGCACTCTGGCACGGTATGCAGCGGCTTCTATGCCCATTCAGCTCCTGTGCTCATTCGACTTCTACGCCCATTTGTCTTCTACGCCCACTCGACCTCTACGACCACTCGGCTTCTACGCCCACTCGGCCTCTATGACCACTCGGCTTCTACGCCTATTTTCGGCTTCTATGCCTACTTGGCTTCTACGCCATGGTGACAGACATTGGCTTCTACGCCTACCTCTTCTACATGAGGGATACCTACCTACGTGGCTTCTACGCCGTGATCTTCGTAGCGATTATACGTATTTTGTCCCTTAGTTGGACCCGCGTCACACGCTCATTCAAAGGATCATCTATACGCAGGCATTGATTATTTTAACCGTTGTGTAAAAGGGTGTTGTATTTTCCACTCCTCGGTTTCTACACCGACGGAGTGGTTATTGTCACCAAAACTCTATAAATAGAGACATCTATCAATGAGGAACAAGGTCAGAAAATTGGTCAAGAAAACCAATATCAGATCTACGGTCGAAAGATCGCAAGGTCGAACTTCCAAGAAAGATCGAACTAGAGGTCAAGAGAGAGAGAGAGAGAGAAGAATCCGGAGCTCAGGCAAAGAGTAGGGATCGACGACTTTGGCATCGTGCATCCACCCTCTTCTGCAACCTTCGAAGCTGCTTCCTGTCTTCAACGGAACTTCTTCATCATCGTGTGGTCCAAGGGCTAAAGTGATCGACTGCAGATCAGACACCTATAGCAATATTTACCCAGATTAAATAAATTGTACTCCTATATCCTCGTATAGGATCAAATTGTACAAGTTTATTTGTAAACCAAAGAAGGCAGGCTTTGTGTAAACCCCATCTTGAATACATTTTCCTTCTTTCGTTTTCCACCACAAACAGACTCTTCGTATTATTCATATATAGTAATTTAGACTTGCTCGTATCCTTCAGGGTACGTTTGGTTATGTCGTGGACTCGTATCGCAAGCGTATCATAGATCTAGTATGATACGGGTGCGATACACTTCACGTATTTATTTTATTGCCCTTTAATTCTATGTGACTTGTGTATATTTATATTAGTATGAGTTATTGTGTATGACATATATGTATTATGTATGTAACTATAGTATAGGATATAGATGTGTTTATAGCTATGTGTCTATAAGAGTGTATATGGATATTCCTATATATGTATATGTATATATATATGTATATGTATATATATATATATATATATATATATATATATATATATATATATATATATATATATATATAATATATGTATATGTATATATATATATAATATATGTATATGTATATGTATATATATATATATGTATATATATGTATATGTATATATGTATATGTATATATATAAGTGTGTATCTATATGTATTATGTAAGGGTGTTGTTATATCTATGTATATGTATATATGTTTGAGTCTATATATATTAATATATATAGACACCTATATATGTATGTGTGTATGTAGTGCTAGTGTTGTTGAGTAAGTGAGCAAGGTGTGAGGGAAGCTCGGGTCACAGGGAGGTGCGCAACGGAGCATCAGTTTGCATTAACTGTACAGTGAGTCAGTTCAGCAAGCCAGCAATTTTGAGCTAATGCAATAAGCCATAATACAGTAGCAGTATCAACACATCAAGTATCTTGAGCCAATGCCTCGACAGCAATGCAGAGCATTCAGCTTGAGCCAGCATTATAACTGTGCAGTATCAAGAAGTGTGGATTTAGTGCATAGTTCGGTAGGAAGCATATTGATGCAGAGCACAATGTAGCATGCAGCAAACTGGAGGATCAGCAGGAAGCTTCAGCAGTTCGAAGGGGGGGCTCGGTTGTGAGTAGAGAGGACAACAGCAACTTGGAGACCACCAGCAACAGCAGAGTCTACGAGCAGCAGCACCAACAGCAGCATTAGCAGGTAAGGGTTTAAGATGTTTAGCTAGAGGGTTAAGGTGCATCAGCTAGTTAAGAGGTTTAGTGGTTATTACTAGTATATCTAGCAGTTAAAAATAGTTAGATTTGGGTAATAGTTAGTGATACACTTGTTAGTATTAATGTTAGCTCTTAGTAGTTAGCTAGTTATTATGGTTAGTTAACTAGTTAATTAACTATCTAATTATTAGTATCTAGTTTAGTTAGTTATCTATATACATATACTTATGTATCTCTAAGTTATCTATATATGTAGATATGTGTACATATGTTTACGTATTAGTAGTTAGTGATTAGTTTGGTAGTTGGTATTTAATATTCGTATTAGTATATACTAGTAGTTGGTATTAGTATACACTACAAGTTATATTATATATATATATATATATATATATATATATATATATATATATATATATATATATATATATAGCTAGTGGGGTAGGTACTATATATTAGAATCATATTTACCTTGAGATACCAAGGTAAGTGTCAAGGTATTGAGGGTTACTCAAGGTATTTGAGTTGGGTATCGAGATGGAGGTTTAGTGGTGCGATACCGAGTTGGTTCAAAACCAAGGTATCTATTTAGTAATTATAATTAGGACTAGTATATATAATATTATTTGGATATGCATATATGACCATTTCATATCTTTTGTTTGCGTATCATGAGATACGGTATCTTAGTATCTTAGATTTAGCTAGTGTGGCCTAGTTTGATAGTGTATGAACCTAATATCATAGAGATAGACTCATACAACCTAGAAATAGCTAGTTTGACCTGTTTGACTTAGAGTTGACTTAGTTTAACTATTTTGACTTAGAAATGGCTTTATGACCTAGAAGTTGACTAGTTTAACTTATTTTCATTCTGAAACCTTATTTTGATGTTATATTCCCTATCTAGATCTTCGAGGCACCGTACTAGACATCTGTTTTACTATTCACCAGAATTCAGGCAAGTACATTTTTTGATAGTTTCTCATTTACGATATCATCTATGTTCATTGTATCTAGTATAGATATCCTTGATTCTTGATATGATGGTTACACGGATTGGTATATTCGGATCTCGTCATGAGATATTATCCCTTGCTATATATGGTGTATCTTGTGCAAGCCTTATTTTCTTGTTATTCCTAAAGAATTATGTGCCATAGCGTACTATAGTTGGATCCACTATACCAGTCGGGGTTGGCGAATATGTAGTGTAGATATGTGATCATACCCTCCTTGTATCAAGTCTTGTTCATTGAATAGTGTTAATCATACACCGCACGTATGATTAGTCAGGCCATAAATCTTGTATCAAGTTCCCATGTCGATCACATGTTAAAGCTGGTACTCACTCACTTAGTCATTAGTATTCTTGTTCATTGCCATATTGTTTATTCTTGTATTTATTTTCAGTATTACCTTTATTGTATATCTCTTGTATCTATTATTGCATCTTATATATTCACATCTATTTACTGTTACATAGTTTATATCATTGATTAGAACTGCTGTTAGAGATGTACTCTGCTCCTTTCCTGACTGGATATATTTTTCTCAAATGACACTAAGGAGTGGTACCCTACTCATTATGGACCTCAGGATATTATGGGCTTAGAGTCAGAGACCCTGGCTCAGGAGGGACTCATCCTGACTGAGACAAAGGACCCGGGACTTATAGTATCTTAGCTATTCTCTTGTACTGGATTTGTCTCCAGCTTATTGTTTAGTTTTTTTCAGACTTATTGATGTTATTATTTGACTCATGAGTTGTATGGTGACCATTCTATTCTTTTATCATATTTGTGCTCATTTCCATCTTAGATCTATGTGATTGAGTATATTGTTATTATTGGTGGCTTATTGTATTATTAGATAGATTACCCAAATAGCGTTCTACTGCCAATTTTGCGGCGTAGGCTGGGCGTTGTTCTCGACTTGCATCCCTACACTGGGTGTGGGTCGTGACAGTATCAGATCACAACTTTACGTCCTTGGCCTCGTATTGATTCTCTCTGCTTTGAATTAAGTTCGTGGGTTATGTTCAGATGCTCTCTCTCTCGATATCTCGTTTGATGTTCCATACAATAAGTCTAGCTATTTTAGTGAATCTCCTCGATTATTTTGGTTGGACAGGATAACCTTATAGAAGACCATGTTGGCTGAGCAATGGGTATTACATATTAGACTTGTGGGTTTGATTATTTGTGTGCGGGATCAGAATATCGTTCGGACGAAAATAAGTTGGATTCGAATCACAAGATTGGAAGAAATCTAACAATAAAGCTGATTTTGGAAAGATGATACCGTAGATACGAGATAAATAATCATGATTGGGTTTTGAGGAACGCATCGGTTGGGTATTTAGTGATGCGAATATGGTTTTGAGGATTTTTTTTGTGTGTCTTGAACCTGAGTGGTGTATGGAGAAACTTTGAGGAACATTCCTTGGATCATGGATTTCGTGATAGCAACGAGTCGGTCAGCAATGCAAAGTTCTACTAGTGATCAATGCAAAGCCTTAGAATGTGTGTGTGATCTAGTAGTTTTTATATCATGTGTCTCGTGCGAGAATGGCTCGGACGACTTGAGTAGACTTGTGTTAACAGTTGGAATTGTATCGGATAAGGATTCAGAATAAATAATTTGGTCAAGGAATCATTAAGGAATCAATATGGATTACGTGATACGTGCGGATTTAATCTAACAGGATAAAACTTGTGTCCTAAATTGAAGATTTGAGGATGTGAATGGAACTAGTGAGATGGAAGATAGCTTGATCAAAACGATAGCGCGAGGAAGAGTTAGCGCTCATAGAAATACGGATTAGACGATATGCCATGACTCAGAGGATGTAATGAAACAAAGTTGATATTAGAAGATAGGAATCAAGTTTGGTTTGGTGAAACGTAAATGACTCAAGGAATCAAGTTGCTCGAGGATTGAGATAGACTATAGTGAACGATCGACGATTCAAAAATTAAATTTATTTTCACATGTAGCTTGTCCGACTTCGCTATCGATAATCTTGGTTGCAATATATATATTTTGGGGATACCTTAAATATATATACGATACAGACTCAGCGATATGTTAAAATTGAATGCAGTTGCAGGTGAATATAATTTGATTCGTTCGAATGAGTATAGGGATAACGTTAAAGTTTTTGAGGACTTGGCTAGACGGATGTGAAAGATGGCATGGACAGATTATTAGAGGAGTACGACTTGAGAAAATGATGAGATTCTTGAGGATGGTTCTTGGATCGATACAAATAGGATTGATGCGTAGGAAGAGGACTTGAAATAACCTGTGATTCGGATGACAATAATGCGTCACAAGGAATGGCTTGGTGATTTTCGAGGATTGTTCTAGTATGTAGTTTGACGATGAATCAAGTTAGAGGATTCAAGCAAATTAAAGGTGCGTTTCAAGGATAAGTTAGTCTAGAAATTGATACAAATAGTGCTTAATAGTTTTATGAACGAATATGTGAATTGTGTTGGACGACTTAGAAAATGCAATGTAAGAATTATGGTTTGGTGATTTGAATCGTGACTTGGTGGACTTGACTTGGATAAATAGATAAATAGACTCTAGCAGTTGTGTTTGAGGAAATAGACTGTGTAAGTTGCTAGGATTGGACGTGCGATATTATGAGATATGTTTAGGAATGTGTTGTAATGGATTTTACCCAAGGAACGACTTTGCTGAACAAACTCGTATCCCTGGATTTGAGTTATTAAATTAAGTAGGATGATCTGTACTTGATGTAAGAAATCTGAGTGATACAAGGTTGGATAGAATACCCTACGATCAAATTATTGTTTGACCTTAGACTAGAGATAGCATTATGCTTTGGATTGTACATCGATTGATTTATAACTATGACCTGGTGAGCTGACCTAGTAGTTAGGCAGAAAAGTCATGACAAGAGTTGAGTCGGTGTGATCAAACTTAGAATTTGCCTGGGTAAGAATTCAGAGCTGGGACAGCAATAGTTAGAGTTAGGAAATGGATTGGAGATGTGTGCGTTAGATAAGTTAGTGTTTGACGTGATCGAAACATACGGTAGTATTTGAGATTGGTCGATGAAATTACTTGAAGTTGGATGGATCGTAAAAGCAAAATTACAAGTTGGTATCAAAGACTTATCGAATTCGTGTTGGTATTGGAGGTAAGAAATAGATCGTGGAAAACTTGGATGATGCATTGAATCTTGAATCAAATCGTGTGCTTGAAAGATGTTCACGATGATAGTACAATACTAAGGATTTGAAATCAGATTAGAATTGACATATATTTTAATCGACTCTGCTTGAGGTATCATAGTGATTTCATAAAACAAAATATACTTGATAATGGATCTTGTCATAGCAAGTATTGTTCGAAAGTATGAAATTGGTATAAAGAATCTGGACTTTGTCATCGGAAGAAGAACTATTGATTAACGAAATAAATACAAAGTTGATATGTTTCAAGGTGGATAAGTTAAAGATCGTTCTTGAAGATTAAACAAACATGGATTTTGACTTGGTTGGATGCAAATGATATCATGGGAATATAGATCGTGTTTGAAAAAGTGTGATCATGATTTACATGAGATATGAATCAGGGATTTGTCTAGGTTTTATTCGATGAATAAGTTCTCAAAAGATAAAACGCATAGGCATCTAGTGATAAACTTAGAAGATAGTGCAAGATTTTGAGCGATGGCTCGGGATAGAGGATTGTGTATCAGATACGATGGGATCTAGACTTGGGTAATGTCACATGCAAAGGATTGGTTGATTCAAACTTGAAGTCTTAAGGATTATCAAGATTATGTTAGGCGTAATACTGGATTCTATTCGGACAATATCGAGTGATCTGTTTGGACGTGTTTGGGACTCAAAAATTTAAGTGATATAGCATTGAGTGGTTCGATCTAATAATAAGTTCATCCCTTGTGTGCGAGTTATAGCATACCCCAGTGTTTGAGTAGTACTGCTCTACGCTAGGCGCATTAGGGATTAAGGCAAGGATTTGATAGTGGCTTGGATATAGTCAGACTTAGATTTTATTTCGTTAAAAATGTTCAAGAGAAATATGACTAAGGCATAAGCATGAATCGAGACGTGTATAAGGAATCATAAGTGTACTCGTGGTTTTGAAGTTAGGCGTGATATGTTTAAGTTGGTATAGAATTTTTGTACAGGGATGAGTTCTAACAAGTAAGTTTCAAGGAAGAAACTTCTTTTGAGTGGTGTATTATGTAACATCTCATTCCTCTCAGTTTAATAAGACAAACCACTTAGCAGAATTGGCATTCAGACCTGGTGTTTCAGCAGTTCACTCGGAGTATTGCTTGACCAAGATAACCCCTCGTTCAGGTGGGTGCCTCCGGTGAACCTATCTTCGCTGGCCTATATACCTAATAACATGGACGATATATGCTAGTCTCTAGGCAAATCACCTGTTGCATGCTAATAAAAGAAGAACTCAATGCACCTAGATAAGGGAGTAATCCCATCTTGTATAACTTGTGTAGAACATGGAAATAAACTTGGAATCATAGTTAGCTCTCGCACTGCACCTTCACGCTTATGCAAGTCATACTGCTTATGTCTCAATGGAACTTTTACATGCTTTCACATGTGTAAGTAATAGATTTTCTTATGACTCAGTAGTATATATCTAAACTCTGATGCCAATAAATAATCATAGAACATGCCTCGATACTTGTAGCACTTCATGTATATAGTTCATCTAGTTTGGCTGAAAGACTATCAAATAGTCATTTCGTGCAAGTCTGAACATGAAAGTATTCAGGGTCGTTAGATCGCCAAGGTAATTTACGAACTAGGGGACTACACCATGACAAGTTAAGCAAGAGATATGATCAACACAACTCGTGGAGAAACATTCGTTCAGGACAAGATCAGGCAGCTCTGGAAGCCAATAAGTTTGGGAAAAAGAATCAAGATTGAACATGTACATGATAAGAGACCTGGAATAGATAAGACTTGCATAGTCGCGGACAACTTTTGCACAAGGTTTCACAGGTCCCTGCAGACGATCATCGGGACACCGTGGCTGATCCGAACCGGACGGAACATCATAGTAGTCTCGTAGTCGGGCAGGATGGCATGTAGCGCCTTATGTTCTTTGCATTGCACGCCATTCTCAGGAGGGTATAGAGATAGACCATGTAGCTCAGGAGGAACAGGTGCCAACTGTGGAAGGCCCAAATAGTGACTACCTAGTTTTGTTAGCTAGCCTTTATATTGCTACTGGATTTGTCTCTAGAGTCCATTTTATATTACTTGAATGTTATATTTTAGATTTAGACTTATTGGTGTTGTCATGACTTGTTTAGACTTGTGACTTGGATTTCCTATCACTTTATATCATTATTGTGCTTTTTATCTTACTTTTCGATCTTGTGATTGAGTATTGCCATTATAGATATCATTATCCTCCTTATGGAGTTGGGATATTGTTGCATTGACTATGATTTAGATATTGTGACAACCTAGACAGTGTTCTACTATCGATGCTGTGATATAGGCTGGACGTATCTACATACTTGTGTCCGATCATCCGGGTGCGGGTCGTGACTCATTTTTATTGTGGCCCATGCAGGTCTCGTCTTCGCAAATAGTACAATATCGTGGCAGTACTTAGGCTTAGTCGTACTGCTACAAGCCTACAATAGTTTATGATTGATGGATTATAGAAAGTATGGTACTCAATCACATAATAGGATTTCTTGAAAGAATCCTGGGATGTCCCTTGAGAATCTTACTATACACTCCATTTCGAATCTCTTTCCACTTGCTTCCATTCACCTTCATATATTCGTTATTGAAATTAATCCTTGTATCAAAATGAATTGTATGGACTATATTGAGGTATATTCTAATGACGTATTTTGATGAGACATATGGAACTATAATCGTCTGACCTGATTATGAAGTCTAAGTTTATCGCAGTTATACTAGCTGGCGTGGCAAAAACATAGAGACCTATTTTTTGATGTACATATCTTAGTTATGGAATTTAGAGTTTATCATAGCCATACTAGTTGGCGTGGCAAGAATTCTAGATAACATGATTATAGAGGTAAATATCATAGTTTTGGACTCTATAGTTTATCGCAGATATGCTTATTGGCGTGGCAAAAATTATGGGTTACATGATTTCAAATCAACATATATGATTATAAGATTTTATCTTAACTTGGTTCTTAACATATCATCTCTATCATTCAAACCTTGTTAGCATTGAATTATGTTCCATCACCCTTGCTAACTTAGGATAAAGACATCTCTAGTTCCTGTAACAGCCCGCTCCGCTCAGTTTAGCAAGACGAACCACTTGAAAAAATTAACATTTAGACTTGGCATTTCAGTAGTTCGCTCGGAGTCTCGCTCGACCGAGGCAACCTCTCGTTTAGTTGGGTGGCTCCGGTGAACCTATCTTCGCAGTCCTGCACACCTAATAACATGGACGATATATGCTAATCGCTAGGGAAATCACATGTTGCATGCTAATAAAAGAAGAACTCAACACACCGAGCTAAGGGAGCAATCCCATCTTGTATGACTTGTGTAGAACATGGAAATGAACTTGGAATCATAGTTAAATCTTGCACTCCACCTTCACGCTCATGTTAGTTGTACTACTTATGTTTCAATAAAACTTGTATATGCTTTCACCTGTGCAAGTAATAGATTTTCTTCCTCAGTAATATACATCTTTGCTCTATTGCAAATGAATAAAATATAGAACATGCCTCGATACTTATAGCACATCATGTATATAGTTCATTTAGTTTGGTCGAAAGATTATCAAATAGTCATTCCGTGCAAGTCTGAACATGAAAGTATTCAGGACCGTTAGATCTCCAAGGCAGTTCTCGAACTAGGAGACTGCAACATGACAAGATAAGAAAGAGATATGATCAAAAAAGCTTGAGGAGCAACACTTGTTCAGGACAAGATCAGGTGGCTCTGGGTGCCAATAAGTTTGGGAACAATAATCAAGATTAAATATGTATATGACAAGAGACCTGGAATAGATAGAGACTTGCAAAGTCTTTGACAACTTGTGCACAAGGTTTCACAGGTTCCTACGGATGGTCGTCGGGGCACCGGGGCCTATCCGATCCGGACGGAACATCATAGTAGTCTCGTGTTCGGGCAGGATGGCATATAAGGCCTCATGTTCTTTGCATTGCACATCATTCTCGCTCAAAGACTAGTAGTCTCGTGTTCGAAATAGATGGTATGTAACGCCTCATGTTCTTTGCGTTGCACACCATTCTAACTCACGAATACGACTCGTCCAAATGGCTTGTAATGCCAGTGACAACTGTTCATATAGATTAAGTCATCTCGCTTAGTGGTAATCCGGGTGCGAGTCATTGCATCAATTAAAGTAATTTGAACCCCTGAACAATTTAGTATAATACGCCCAACTCGTGAATACGTTCGTAATACTAAGTTTTGCATGCACACCTTTTATTTTGTTCATGAATTATATGCTGGTTAACATGGTTTACCTTAGACGGGAAAGGACGAATGGTAAGTTGGTAAGTCACATTATATTACTCATATCCTATGCGACATTTGATATCTGCAACACAATATAGGCTTTATATTTTATGCCATCAAACTGATCCTAAGACAAGATTAGAAAGACAACATAATAGATGGTGTACACAACTTATATAACGTGTTTAGTTTTGTTGAGCGGGCGAGAAGCCTCTATACCAGTGTATTCAATGTACTGATAACCCACCAGATTACTTACAGGGTATGGAAGAACCTTGTTCGATGCGTAGTTTCCCCTCGTGCGAGCTAAAGTATGGAGACAACTATGGAGCCTTTGAGCATTGCGGACAGAGTTAATGCACATATACATGACATAATGTATTAGAATATAGTCTATGTATTCATCCCATGTTGTAAGCCACTTGACACATTTTATTGTTTTGAGAGAGATAGAGCTTAAACGACTTGTAATCTCGGACTAGCGCCGCTTGTAATATTTTTTCATCATCAATAAAGAGCTTGTTTCATATTTATACTTGTGTTTATTCTTATTTTGCTACATTGGGGATTATTTGTGTGACTATGTGGCTTAGTTTTTATCAGCCGTTTCAGGTGCTTGCCTTGTGCGGGTTCAACTTAGGCTCGTGCGATATCACGCCCATGCGAAGTCGTTCGTTCCCCCGAAAACGGGATGTGACAATTCCTCTAGTTCAGTTCCTTATATAGATTTACCTTTATTAGTTATTAAGGCAGCTTACTTGGATAGTGCAGTTGCTTGGTAACTTACAGACAGATTGTGTCCAGTTTGAGTATCAGTGTTGATTATTGGAAGTATAGCTTGTGAGTCTGTGAGGGGTTTCTGGTTGGGTATGTGAGCATTAGGCATCAGTGTATAAGTTTAGAAATAACTCATAGTGTAGTACCATTTTACTACTAAAATTTATGAGATTAGCGACGTTATTAGCGACGTCAAATTAAATCGTCGCTAATATTAAAGATATCAGCGACTCCAAAGAATAATGTCGCTATAAGTCATTGTTTGGCGACATATAGCGACGTTTAGCGACGGTAATTCAGTTTTATAAAAGAATAATCGTTATAAGTTTATTTAAGGTCGCTAAAAGTCGCTGAGTTATATGGTTAGCGACGTTTAGCGACGTATTTAGCGACGTTAATATATTAAATATTTAGCGACGTATTTAGCGACGTCTATAATGTCGCTAAATATTTATATTAGTGACGTCATTAGCTCGCGTCGCTAAACATCGCTAATTTATTTTATTATTTAGGGTTGACGAATTTCTTTTTCCCCCATTTTCTTCGATCTCTCTCCCAAATTTTTAACCCCCCCCCCCCCCCCGTCGTGTCCGGCTCCCCTCCTCCCTCCAGCGTCCCCTCCTCCCTCCCGGTGCCCCACCTCGGCGACCCCCCTCCGGCCGGTGTCCCCTCCTCCCTTCGGCGTCCCCTCCTTCCTCCGGCTCTCCTCATCCCTCCCGCGTCCTCCTTCCTCCGGCATTCTTCTCTCTCCATCTCCCCTCCTCCTCACTCGGTGAGATCTCTCTGTCTTCTTTCTCTGTCTCTGTCTCTGTCTCTAACATGACACAACACGACATGACATGATACGACATGTGTGTGGACACTTCAGCATGTCTGTACTATGTTACTACACAAAATACTAAGATGCACATATACACTCTAAAATAATTGTCTCCATGCCGCTTATCGTACAGTACACGGACACAACACAATATATGTGTGGACACTTCAAAATTTGTGCACTATGTTTGGTTTAGTGGGTAAAGATCCAGAGGAAACTACTATATCCTCAATTCATGGTTGACGTATGATCGACAAGCAGTTGTAAATGATAGGTCTATTCTTGTTTGGAGCTTTCTTGATTGTTGAGTCATGCTCCATGGATGATCACATTATGTTGAACAAAGCTTGATGGTGATGGTTATGGTTCCAAATACATATATGACAATCTATTATTATGCTCTAGAGAACCAGTATTATAGATGTCAGCCAACATAGAATAACGTATATCGGACCAAAATGTCATGTCGACTCAAGAAGAGTTGTATACACGGACACGGGATTGACTCTTCAAAGCCGAGACACGATACAGTATTGGCTTCTTCTAAACTTGTATCCAACTTGGGCTGATGCTTCTTGCTGCACGTGCTATTGCATTGGCTACTGCAGACTGCTAAACCTGCTGTTGAAGGCTCTACAGTGCACTGACTCTGCTGCTACTTGCTGAGTTTACATGTTGTGTATCCTTCCTGCTATGCATTGTACAGTGTTGCTGCACACTGATTCCTCACTGCTGCAGTGTGCAGTACAGCTAGCTGCTAGCACAGAGCTGACACACTGCTCTCCCTTCACTGCCAAATGATGTACACTAAAAACTGTGAACTGCTCTCCCTAGTGACCCGAGCTCACTTAATCACTCAAATAACCATATGCACACACACACATACATAGGGCATTGTGTATCAAGTTAGAGCAGTTCTTACCTTCCTCCAGAGAATCATACTGTATTTAACGATTTATAGGACACATACTGTCATTTTTTGCAGAAGTATCTAGAAGTGGATATAAATTACTATCTGCGTCATCATTCGTGGATGTACAACCGTCATCCTGATGACATATACGGTGTGCAGGGTTAATTCATTGAGGGTGTACAGCAGTTCCTGTAGTTCGCCAAGGCGTTCCCTCAGTACATGGATGGTACCAAAATTAAGTGTCCATGTGTGAGATATCGCAACTTGAAATATCATCCAGAAGTGGAAGTCACATACCATTTGTACTCGAAGGTCTTCACGCCGAATTGCTATCAGTGGATCGCGTACAGAAAAATTGTGTCTCTAGCATCGGAGTCAGAGCCTTATGTGGAGCCGTATATGGATGTCCACGACCAAGCTGCTTACGACGACAGATGGGTGAACATGGTTTTTGATGCAGAGGGACCTAGTTTCAATCCGAACAATCATGATGTAGCTGAGGAGGCATCGAATGCTGATGCTGCAAAGTTTATGGAGTTGCTGGAGAATGCAAGGACTCTATTATATCCTGGTTTTGAGGATCATTCACCGTTGGAGGTGGTTACAAGATTATTGAGCATCAAGTCTGATTTTAAAATGTCGCAAGAATGCTATAATCGACTGATCGATTTGATTATAGAGATCTTGCCCGAGGGTACAAAGTTGCCTAAAGACTTCTACCGATCTAAGAGGAAGGTGAGATCGCTCTGGATGGGATACGAGAAAATCGATGCATGTCGCAACGGGTGCATGTTGTACTACAAAGACAACAAGGATGAAGATGCGTGCAGATTTTGTGGTGCTGATCGCTACAAGGCCACTGGTAGAGAAAAGTTTGTCGGTACAAGGAAGCCTACCGATTAGATGAACTATTTGCCTTTGACGTCGCGGTTCCAGAGGTTGTTTATGGTTAAGGAGATTGCAGAAAATATGAGTTGGCACAGGCGGAAACAAATTGAAGGAGTATTGGATCATCCATCTGATGGAGAAGCATGGAAGCACTTTGATCGAGAGTATCCAGATTTTGCTTCGGATCCGCATAATGTCAGATTGGGGCTCTCCTCTGATGGTTTTACCCCATTCAGACTTTAGGGCTCCCAGTATTCATGTTGGCCTGTGATCGTCACTCCGTACAATATACCGCCTTGGATGTGCACGAAGACTTCGTATATGTTCCTAACTGTTATTATCCCGTGTTCGAACAATCCGAAGAGGAACATCGATGTGTATTTATAGCCTATGATAGATGAGTTGAATCAGTTGTGGAAAGTAGGTGCCAATACGTACGATATTTCTAGAAAGCAAAATTTTTAGATGAGGGCAGCACTTATGTGGACCATCAACGACTTTCGGCCTATGGAATATTATCGGGATGGAGCACTCATGGTCATCTCTCATATCCTTATTGCATGGACCATACTAAGGCTTTCCGTTTAAAACACGGAGGCAAACCGTGCTTCTTCGATTGGCATCGATAATTTCTGCCAAAGGATCATCAGTACTGGAGGAACATGAATGCTTTTCGTGTGGGCGTTATGGAGAAGGCCAATCCACCGCCAAGGTGGCCCGGATACACGATATGGAAAGAGGTAAAAAATTTACCAAGTGCTATTGAACAGCCTACTAAGGGGTACAAGTGTGACGGATTTGGTCGCACCCATAACTGGACGAAGAGGAGTATATTCTGGGATCTGCCATATTGGAGCACCAATCTTATCAGACATAACCTTGATGTCATGCATATCGAGAAGAATGTATTTGATAACATAATCAATACTACAATGGAGGTAAAGGGGAAGACGAAAGAAAATCCGAAGGTCAGGTTGGACTTAGAAGAAATATGTAGACGTCCTGCATTGCATTTGATAGAGGAGGGAAATAGAAAGTTAAAGCAGCCTAAGTCAGTTTTCTCACTCGAGAAAGAGGATAAAAGGAGACTTTGTAGGTGGATTCAGGGTCTAAAGTTTTCAGACGGGTATGTGTCAAACTTGAGAAGATGTGTCGACCTCAAGGAGAACAAACTGGCGAGTATGAAGAGCCACGATTGTCACATATTCATGGAGAAGTTAATTTCGATTACATTTTGGGAATTCTTACCGCAGGTCGTTTGGGATCCATTGATAGAGCTCAGCATATTCTTCAGAGATCTTTGTTCTACTAAGTTGCTCGTCGATCGTCTAGAAAAGCAAGAGAAGGATATTGTAGTAACACTATGTAAGCTCGAGAAGGTGTTTCCTCCTGGATTCTTTGACTCTATGGAGCATTTGCCAATTCATCTTTCCTATGAGGCACGTGTTGGTGGTCCTGTCGGTTATCGGTGGATGTACCCCTTCGAGCGTCATCTGAATCACCTAAAGAGAAAGGTGAAAAAAAAGCACGGGTTGAGGGCTCTATTTGTGAAGCTTATGTTCTCGAGAAGATTACAAATTTTTGCTCGACGTATTTCAAACCTCATGTTGCTACTAATAGAACGAGAGCTCCGAGAAATGACGACGGGTATCAGGAATCTAATGATGCAATACTCAAAGTATTCAATGTGTCCGAAAAGCCTTCGGGGAAAATGAAGAAGAGATATTTGAATGACGACGAGCTAAGGGCTGCTCAATTGTATATATTACTCAATTGCGACGAGGATAAAGTAGAGAAGCTAGAGGGGTAAGTAATTCATACGTCCACATTTATATCATCTCAATGTAATAGTATAATCTACTATTATGCTACTAATCAGCAGTTGCTTTATTATTTTTTAGCACATATAATGATGAGTTGAGGTCGGTTAGACCCTACATAACAGACGAAGAAGTAGAACAAGAAATGAGATGCCATTTTTCTTCTTGGTTGAGCGCATATTTAAGGAGCTTGGTAATTACTTTTTATTTCTGCACTTGCAAAATAAATAACTTACTATCGCTACTTTGGTATGTAGGTCGATCGTCTAATAGTACCCGAGACTGAATCTATTAAAACTCTAGCCAAGGACCAATTACTGTTGTTAAAATATAGCCAAGTTTCTGTGTGAATGGGTTTAGGTTCAAGTCAACAAATGCTCCTATCAGAGACACCTTTCTGGATCTTGATTCCACGAAAAACAATTGTTTGTGTATCAAATCTTCGAACTACAAAGACGTCGATCCAGGCAATGATTTCTTTGGCAACTTACGAGAGATTGTGGAGTTGACATATAATTATGGCACAGAACCTGCTAATATCGTGCTATTCAAGTATGAATGGTTCGATCCGATTCAAGATCAAGGTTAAAAAATTGACAAGCATGGCCTTATAGATATAAACTACAAGCGTAGATATCAAGGCTACGAACCATTTATCCTATCAAGTCAGGCTCAGCTCGTGTACTTCATAACTTATCCTACACGGGGGATAGTGAGGTCGGATTGGTGGGCAGTATGCAAGACTAAAGCTAGAAATACCTTTGACATTGATGAAATAGCTTATCAGGAGGATGAGCTACCTCATGTAACAAATATTATAGATGTGGGCTCAACAGAAGTTACTCATTACACGAGTAATAAGGTAGAAGATGTCACATTATCCGAAGAGGAAGACGAAGATGAAGATCAAGTAGATGAAAGTGAAGATGAGGAGGAGAAAGAGGAAGAGGAGGACAAGAAAGGCGAACAAGATGAATTTTCTGAAGATGATTGAAAATAAAATATTTTACCTGTAGAATGTACTATATTTTGACGGTAGAATGTACTATTTTGACGAATATATGTATTATATTTTGATTTTAGAATATATTATCCATTTAGACTTGTGACACCACTAGTTATTTACTGTACAATTCTATGAATACTGTGAGATATGCATAATATTTTGACTGTAGAATGTACTATATATTTGTATATTTCTTTATTCATCATATGTTGTTATCAGGTATGACAGGATGACACGGAGGGTTCGGTAGGTCCCGAGGTAGACAGAGTGCTCCTCCGGTACTACCTACTGTTGGTTCTGGATCCTCGTCGCCCAGTACTCCAGTATATCGATCAGTCACATCTCTGACTGCGAAGATGTTACGTGGCATCACTCCTGGGATGAGTAGTTCCAAGCCTGATAGTACTCCCTCGTCCAGCGTTCCTCCTGCTGACGGAACCATGGAGACAGATGAGCATATAGAGGAGTTCGTGCCGACGTTATCACAGCATCAGCTAGATCCTCTATGCGCACCTCCGGAGGAGACGAGGACAGAGATTTGGGCCGACGGTACAAAGTAAGTCAATTAGATGGTTTAGCATCATATATATCATGTATTTCTTTATTCATCATATATTAACTTTTTTGATCAAAATAATTATCTCTGTATAGATATCGTCCATCAACGGTTCAGAAACGCCTGGGCCTCTTTCTGAGGAACAACTATGGTGGCCCTTGGATCAACTACTCTGAAGCTCCGGATGAGAGGAAGGCGTTCTGGTTTGCGCACTTCAAGGTAAAAGTATATTATATAAATCCTTTAATTTATGTATATTATATAACTTATCCGTGATGCTCACTTACTAAATTATTTATTGTAGCAAACGTATTTCTATCCTCCGCACCGGGCCGAGTTGATCGAGCGGATGTTTTCTGCCGTTGCCGCCAAGCTTATCCGTGATGCTCTGGATGACCAGAAGGCTCATGATCGCGTTAAAAAATCGATCCAAGGTTGGATTACGCCTGAGCAGTAGACTGCGATGAGGGCTAGATTCGACGATCCGAGGTACAAGGAAAGGTCTGAGAAGGCCAAGGCGGCTAGACAGAATATTGCAAAGTGGTGTGGTGGCTCGATTCAGATGACGAAACATTTCCATCGTTTGGAATAATTTTTATTTAAGATATATTATTTTAATATAAGTACGATAAAATGGTAGTAGGAAAAATATTTAATTTTACTACTAAATAATATATTTTTAACAAGTACAGAGGGGTGAGGATGCAAACATGGTGACCGACTTCTTGGCCACCCATCGAAAGGACGAAAATTTCATTGATGAGAGGGCCTCGCAGACCTATGTAAGTATTACTTTACTTTGTGTTTGTTTTAATATAACTTAGGTAATTATCGAGTATCCAAACTTTTCTAGGCCGAGTATCTTAGGCTGCGTGAGCGGGCGACTGCTAGTGCACCTACAGCTGGAGAGGCTGGTACTTTCTCGCAGCCCGCTCCAGCTCCGTCGGTGAACGAGCTGTGGGTGACGTTTATTTACGACATTTATTGATCATTTAGCGACGTTTATTGATCATTTAGCGACGTTTATTTACGTCGCTAATTTGACTTATTCTGGTAGTATTTGTAGCGATAATTCTTGGCCAGGTGTCAGAGTATAGTTAGTAATTGGTACTCATGGTATTAGTAAAAAGAGACTTAGGAGGGAGAATAGTATACCGATTTGTGATTCTAAGTGTTGATATCAATGTCATCATGCATATTTTAGGTATATATAGATTCATTTAGCAGTAGGATCCAAGTATCAATTGAGTATCATGAATTTGTGTTTGAGTATCAATGGAGCCTTAATATTCTATTAGTGTTTGATACTTGGTAATGTCATAAAGAGGAGAATGTGTATCCATGAGATGTATTGGTGAGGGTGCCAGTGAGGAGTGGTGCATATAAGTGTTTAAGTTGAGTGTGCTAGTGTTAGAGTTGTGTTGTGCTAGGTAATTGGATTATGTTATGTGTTGAGTGTTATGCATTGGTGAGTGTAGATATATGTGTGCACAGGAATGTGTCTAGTGTTGGGTGTAATAGCCTAGTGCTTGAGGGTATTGATGTATGAATGAGTATTAAAGTGAAGTACCAGTATGGGTGTTTTACGAGTATTATGAAGTGGGGGTCTGGATATTAGAAATACCAATAGTGTGTTAGTGGGTAGGTTAGTGTCAAGTTGGTATTCTAGAGTATTAAGAGCATGTGTCCAGCGTAGTTATGGAGTTAGCTACTATGCACCAAGGGTGCCTAGAGAGTGCAAATGTTCAAGGTGTACCAAGATTGGGATGAGTAATATGGTATGTATGGTGTGTCGGTCTAGTATCAGTGAGTATTATTGTGGATGATAGAATTAGCTAAGTGTATGTCATGCCCCAGTCCCAAATACCGAGGGACTAGCCATGTGGCAATGGCCAGCAGCACACTCCAATGGGCAAACATAATTTAATGGAGCCGTTAGAGTATACTTAAGCTGTAAAACAACAATAAGGGTCTACGAAACATGTCACATTATAATCTCATCCATGGAAGATAAATACGATCAATATTAGCATAATAAAATATAAACCAACATCAAGTCTCAATAAAGTATCCCGGGGAACAACCCGATAATAAGTCTGATACAGCAGTTCAATAGACAAGAAATAAAAGAGTCTAACAACAGCAAAGACTGAGTATAGATAAAACAGATACTCAGGAGAAATCCTCGGCCATCACCTTGTCCTCGGGTATCGGTATTGCTCCTGCTTCTGCTTCTGTTCCTGTCTCGTATACCTCGGGATAGATCTCTTCTACTAAACCTGGGGACATAATCCCGATCCAGGTCCTCAGGGGACATAGAAAGGTACAAGAATAACTTAAGCCAAATAAATGCAGTACAATAATAAATGAATCAATAGGGTAAACTATGTAACCAGCTATGTGATATCCAAGTGAGAGCATCACTAGTACTCAGGCTGAGACCACTACAAGCTCTATGTCGGGGAGCCTGCCTAGCTCTGATGTAGAGTCTTCGGCCTCATAATAATAAATATATATATATAATCAGCCTGTAGCCTGTGTGTGTCTCCCCACCCAATGTAATCACACGTCTCATGTCCATAACATGCAAGATCATATCTAATGCAGCAAGTCATATTGATAGCTATGCATATATATAAAGTCGATGTCATGAATCATGTAGCCTATACAGAATCACCATGAATGACTCAGGAAGATTCTATCTCATGAATAGTGTCAGGTGTCCTATGGTATGACGTACTTGATAATGCAAGCACAAAAATGTATAGGGTCGCAATATCAATCTCTAGGTGATGTTACACAACTCCGCGTACGGCGTTGACACCCGAATCTTATTCGGACGCTAAGCAATGTCTCACGGTCCTAGGTTGAACAGATACATCATATAAATAAATCAAGAGAATAATATGAAGCAAGTACTGCAAGATTGGCAAGGTACACTTGCTTGGGGTTTGATTTCCAACAGTTGCTCCTGTATCAGCAGGATCTTCAAGTACTCCTTCGGTTGCTGAAATAAACTTACCATCATATTCAGAAGATATGAAATAGCTAGGATTGCCTATCCATAAGTCCAATTTGGACACATGGGCAAACTTCACGGTTTATGGTCAAAGCGGGGTCCACATGTGGCCCACTTCGTACCGAAAAATATGCCAGAGACAAAGTTCTCCAAATTTATCAAGCTTATTGTCTACAAGTCTAGAACGACGATACAAACCCAACAGAATCTCCAGAACTGGATTTCGATGAGACAATCACAAAATTGTCCGTCAAATGGAGCCGTGGGGCCCACGATACGAGATTTTGTTAACGTTCTCAGAATTGAACCAAACTTGGGTACAGGACCTACGTATCGCTACGAGTCAGATGGCATAAGTTTTGTTTTGAAACGACGAGCACACACAAAGTTATAACGAGTTTCAAAACAGGGTCGATACGGGACAATTTTGACGGATACGCGTTGATTTCAGTGTGCACGCACATCCAAATCAACTTCCATGAAATCCTACACGTCCGTATTGACGGTGCACACCTTTCAGTATAATTCGCACACGACCAAGTCACCTTATTTAGCGGGGCGCACCCAGTTCGAGAAAATTTGGGTTTTTAAAGACCAAGCTTTTTGGTCAATTTTACCTTCGAATAAATTATAATCTACAACAGCATAAATTGAACTAAAATAGGATTTTAAAACTAGGTTATATGGTCTAAATTACTGTTCAAGTAAATTTCAGATTTATTACACAGGTTGGTCGTAAAACGGCCGTGAACTTGTGAGTTCGGGCCAATTTCTAATTAACAGAAATTGGATAAATTTTTCTGTTTTTGCGTCGCGATTTGCGACTAACACAGGACACGATATGTCGAACTTATTGTAAGGGTTTTGAGAGGGTCACACGATCTACGCGTAGGATTCGACAGAACAAAATATGGATCTAAGAAAATGGAGATACGCAAGCTAGAAGAGGGGTACCTCGATGATGTATGCTGTCGTGTTAGGAGGCGGCGTGGCACGGCGGGACACGGCGGTTGCTGTAGCTTCTGAGGCTGCTGGCTGCTCGGGGAGGTCGCCGGCGAAGCTCGTCGGCGCTGGGAGTGCTTAGGGTGAGTCGTCGTAGGGAAGACGTAGTAGTGGCGGTGGTAAAGTGGTGGTGGTTGGTGATAGCGGTGGGGGATTCGGGGGTCGAGTGGCCGTCGCAGCGGAGTCGTCGGAGGGGAGCTCGGGTGGCGGTGACCGGTGTTGGCGGTGCTGGTGGGTGAAGGGGTGGCCGGGATCGGGGGTTTTTATAGGGATGCTCCGACGGGCGTTGGGGGAAGGTGAATGGGTAGGGTCGTCCGGTCGGGGACGCGAGACGAAGGGTCAGGGAGGCGAAGCGTCGGCTACGGCGGTTAGGGAAGGCGCCGAGGAAGCCGGAGCGGCAGCGGGTGAACGGCGGAGGAGAAGTCGGAGAGTCGGGAAAATCAAATAGTCATTGTAGCAGTTTGGGTAATGGGTCGAGTTGGGTCGGGTTTTGGATTCGTGTTCAGATTTGACCCGATCTAATACGGTTTGGGTTTAAATAGGGTTTGGTTCAGGATGGTTGGTTCGGTTTAATTAGGGCTTGGTTTAATCCGGTTCAGTCTGGTTTAAACTGGTTTATTTAAAATATTATTTTTAGGTGTTTAAAAAATGGTTTTGGGGTCCAATAATTTCTAAAAATTACACTATGACTAATTTTTTTTATTTTACACTCAAAAATATTATTTTTATAATATTTTAATATTTAATAAAATCACAAATTTTATTTAATTCCAGAAAATATTTATTTTAATTATTTAAAAAAATTACGAAAAAAATCCCTAAAATTTATTTTTAATTTCTGAAAAAATCCAGGTTTTTACAGTGTATTATTGTAATATAGATATAGGGTATGTAAGGGAGTAGTTATGTATCAATGAATTGCATGATGGGTAGAATGGTACTAGTTTGATATAACAATGTCAAGTAAGATAGTGTCATAGTGGGCATGAAGTGTTTATATATGTTTATATTGATACCATGATATATATGAGTATCCTAGAGTGATTGTTAGGTGTTAGAGTATGGGTTTTGTCATGCCCCTGTCCCAAAATACGTAGGACAAGGAATACGTAACATGCCAGCCGTATGTATACGAAACTCCAATATGTTGGAAGATCGTAACACACAAGTATGTTGTACATGAATATCAAATCCACAAGTGGTAATATACTGTCAACAAGTCACACGTAATCTATATCTCATCCACAGCACAAATAAATAAATAGGAATAAATAACTGAATCTCAAATATGAAGTCTTAAGTATGATAGTCGGATGGAAACAAATCCACTGCCAATCGACTATGCTAAAACTACTAAATGAGGGAAGAGATTAAACTCTAATATAAGATAAATATCCATAAAAGAAATAGCAACTAGAATATCCATCAGCTGCGATGAATCAAAGGTACTCTGAAGGTAAGACCTCCTCAGTCTGGTATGAAGCGTCAGGTCCGGGTCCGTACTCCTGTGGATACTCCTGCAAGTCTATACCTGAAAAGGGACCAGGTCCTCAGAGGGACATAACAAGATACATAGAAGCATGCCAATAAGTACTGAAAGTAAACATCCAATGGGTCACCTAACCATCTATGTGAATGCAATTTGAGAACAACTTTCCAACATGTTGGCTATCTGGCTAAAATAGGATTGGCATGATTCTTTCGGAGATTCAGGGGCCCAAAAATTATGACGTCTTTTGAACCTCAGAGGCCGCTTGATAATATATAATATATAGTGGTCATCATGTCCGCGCATCTACGGCGGAGCGTACGTGTTACACAAGGAAAGTGCAAAGGAGCCCAAACGCCTTACTTATTGTTCTTTCCATCCCATGCTCTAAGCATGTCACATCCATGACATGATGAAACCTATAAATAACTGTCAGGTCTTCTAGCATGCAATTTCTATCAGCAATTATCCCTATCCGTCGCACGTCCTCTACGTACCAGTGGCCAGCCGAGTACGCAAGTTCGTGTCCTACATGAGACTCACACTCATGTAACAACAGTGTCACGGCCAATAAAACATAAGAATACCTCATGATAATGGGGTGGTCTCATAAACTAGGTCAACATGCATATATATATAAATAAAAACAGAATACGACATCACCGTCGTTGCACCCAAGTTATTCTTGGACGCACAGTTTATATAGCAGTTTAAAATATATGAACTAAATGACAAAATAAAATGCATGCATCATATAGAATATAAATTACAGTACAATGGTAAGGTATACTTGCCTAGCAAGCAATCTGTATAGTGTAAGCATCCAGATGTCAAGTACACAGGATCAGAAACTAAGGCCTCAGAATAAACGTCTCCTGATGCTGAAATAAATATCACCAACGTTTCCGGAATCAGTGAGATAGCTAGAAAATACTACTCTTTCATCCAATTTGGACACAGGGGCAAAACAGTAATTTTGGGTCAAAGCGGGGTCCACATGTGGCCTACTTTGCACTGAAAAGCGTGTCGGGGTAAAGGTCTCCAAATGGGACAAATTATAGGTCAAACAAATTCTAAATGTCAATACGAACTCAACGAAATGTCCAATTTTGGATTCCAGTGAGCCGAACACAAATTCGCCCAAAAAGTCAACCGTAGGGCCCGCAAATAGTTGGCTTGGTCAACTGTCTCGAAATTACGTGAAACTTGGGTCACAGGACCAGCGTGATACTACAAATCCCATGGCACAAGTTTTGTCTCATTCCAACGAGCATACACTAAATGGTGCGGTATTTTGCGAAAGTCACGATACGAAAACTTTTCACGGATACGGGTTGATTCCGACGCGCAAACACGTCCAAATTAGTTTCCACGAAAGTCCACATGTCAGGATATACCATACGCACCTTTTGGTGCAATTGGTACATGACGGGGCGATCCCGTTTGGCGGGGCATGCTCCATATCGCAATTTCTAAGTTTTGGGGAAACAAGTTTTTCATGATTTTTAACCCAATTTATCTCAGTATATGACATAAAATAAAATAATCTAATTAACAGGAAATGATCTCGGTTATATGGTCTTCACATAGAAAGCTACTAGTTTTCGGCTTAATGTGTTTGCTACTACGTTAGCCTTGCCTGGGTGATAATGTAGCTCTATCTCAAAATCTTTCATCAACTCAATCCACCGACGTTGCCTCATATTTAGCTCTTTCTGCGTGAAGACATACTTGAGGATTTTGTGGTCTGTATAGATCTCCACCCGTTTCCCATATAAGTAATGCCTCCATAGCTTTAGAGCAAAAACCACGGCTGCAAGTTCTAAGTCATGAGTTGGATAGTTCTTCTCATGTACTCGTAACTGTCTAGATGTATATGCAATCACCTTGCCATGCTGCATTAACACGCATCCCAAGCCTTTCCCCGATGCGTTACTGTAAATCACATAACCTCCTGATCCTGATGGAATAGTCAATACTGGTGCTGTGGTCAGTCACTTCTTCAACTTCTCGAAAGTGGCTTGACACTCGTCGGTCCATATGAACTCTTAATCCTTGCACATCAACTGAGTCATAGGTGTTGCTATCCATGAGAAGTTCTCCACGAACCGTCGATAATATCCTACAAGTCCAAGAAAACTTCTCACCTCCGATGCTGATTTAGGAACGGGCCATGTCTCGACTGCCGAGATTTTCTCTGGGTCAACAAAAATACCATCTTCCGTAACGACATGACCAAGAAACGAGACTCTATCCAAGAAAAACTCATATTTACTGAGCTTCGCATATAATTGCTCTCTCCTCAAGGTCTCTAGGATAATCCGCAGGTGCTTCTCGTGCTCCACGTGGCTCTTCGAATAGACAAGTATGTCATCTATGAAGATGACCACAAAATGGTCCAAATACTGGTGGAATACTCGATTTATTAAGTCCATAAAGATAGCTGGAGCATTGGTCAACCCAAATGGCATGACCAAAAACTCGTAGTGTCTATATCTTATCCTGAATGAGGTCTTCGGGATATCCTGCTTCCATACCTTCACCTGGTGATATCCCGATCTCAAGTCTATCTTCGAAAACACCTGGGCTCCAATAAGCTGATCAAATAAGTCATCAATGCGTGGTAATGAATATTTATTTTTCAAGGCCACTGTATTTAAGGCTCTGTAGTGGATGTACATACGCACAGACCCATCCTTCTTTGGTACAAATAATATTGGTGCTCCCCAGGGTGATGCACTTGGCCGGATGAAACCTTTCTCTCTAATTCTTTCAATTGTGCCTTCAGCTCATCCATATCCTTCTTCTCCAATCTATAAACATGCGACGCTATGAGTGCTGCTCCCAGTGTCAATTTAATTGAGAATTCTATATCTCTGTCCGGAGGTAGTCCTAGAAATTCCTCTAGAAAGACGTCTTGAAACTCTGAAATAATGGGGTGATAAATAACGTCGTCCATTGCAAGCTGAACACCATCAAGGGCTTCTGTGGATTCTCGTACAAACTCAAGTTCCGGCTGGCCTGGTACCTTAAAAAGAATGCTTCCTCCAAAACAATCAAAGAAAGTGTGGCACTTGCTTAGCCAGTCCATCCCAAGAACAATATCAAAAGTTGGCATAGGAAGGACTAAGAGTCGGGCATTCATCTCTCTGCCACGAATCACTACAGGACACGATCTACAAATCTGACTAACAGGTACAACTCCTCCTCCGGTGAGAATTCTAACACAACTAGGTAAAGGTGTAGTGGCAATATTGTATTTAGCAATAAAACTAGAAGATATGAACGAGTGGGTGGCTCCCGTATAAAATAATGTCACAGCAAGAAAAGTAAAAACAAGAGTAATACCTGCTATGACATCAATCTCATGTTCCATGTCATCCACTTCTAGTGCAAAATCTTATCCATTCCTCTGTGGTAGTCCGTGTCTGGCCCTCCTGAACTGATCCTCCTGAGTAGGTAGCGATGGTCCTCGCTGAAATCCTCCGGCTGCAGGGGGTCGAGGTGCTCCTGGTCTTATCATCTGTTGAACTGGCTTCGGTGCTGGAAGTGCTAGCTCTATATTGGCGGTGGAAGTGTCAATGCTTGTTGCATTGGACAGTCTCTCGCCATATGCTATCTGGAACCATACCTCATACATTGTCCTAAGCGGGTCCGACAGTCTCCCAAAATGTGTCCGTGTTTCCCATAATAACTGCAGTGGGGCTTCTCCGAATTCTGGTATGGTCCTGCTCTGTGTTGATGCTGTTGTTGTTGTGCCAAATGGCGTCTGATAGGCCCTCATTGTTGTGTCCTTGCTAGTCCTTGTTGTATCTGTCACGACCCATACCCGGTGTAAGGGTATAAGTCGGGAACAACGCCCGGCCTACGTCGCAGAATCGGCGGTAGAACACTGTCTAGGTAATCTATCTATCAATATAATGAACCACCAACAATAACAATATACTCAATCACAGATCTAAGATAGAAATGAGCACGGATCAGATAAAAGAATAGAAAGTCACAATATAACTCATGAGTCTAAAATAATACATCAATGAGTCTGAAAGAATACTAACAAATAAGCTGGAGACAAATCCAGTGCAAGAATACTAAGAAGCTACTAAATTCGGGTCATTTGTCACAGTTGGGATAAGTTCCTCCTGAAACAGGGTCTCAGACTCTAAACACACAACATCTTGAGGTCCATAATGTGTAGGGTACCAGTCCTCAGTATCATCTAGAAAAATATATCCAATCAGGAAAGGAGCAGAGTACATCTCTAATAGTAGTTATAATCAATAATAAAAACTATGTAACAGTAAATAGATATGAATATACAAGATGCACAATAGATACAAGAGATACACAATAAGGAAATACTGGAATAAATACAAGAATAAACAATATGACAATGAACAAGAATATTAATGTCTAAGTGTGTGAGTACTAGCTTTAACATGTGATCGGCTTGAGAACTTGCACAAGAGTATAATGGCCTGGCTGATCATACGTGCGGTGTATGATCAACACTCACAAGGAACAAGACATGCACAAGGAAGGTATGATCACATATCTACACTAAAATACTTTCTACCCCCGACTGGTATAATAGATCCAACCATGGTATGCTATGGCACGGGATTCTCTAGGAAGGTAGCAAATCTCCCCGAGAATCAATGTCTGTGCATGCACAAGATAATCAATAAAATAAGACTTGTACAAGATACACCATATACAAGGAATAACATCTCATGATGAGATCCGGATATACCAATCCGTGTAACCATCATGTCAAGAAACATGGATATCTACACTAGATACAATGAACATAGAGGATATCATAAACGAGAAACTATCAGAGAATGTACTCGCCTGAAGTCCAATGAATAGCCTCACAGATGTCTGATACGGTGCCTCGAAGACCTAGATATGGAATACAACATCAATACAATATTTCGGAAAGAGAATAAGTTAAACTAGTCAACTTCTAGGTCAAGAAGTCAATATAAGTCAAAATTCAAACTATGGTCAACTATGGTAACTATAGTCAAACTATGGTCAACTATGGTCAACTACCTATTTCAAGGTTGCATAAGTCTAACACAAAATATTTGGGTTCAAGATACTAAAGTCTAAGCCATAAAAACCATATCTTAAATATTAGGATATCGTATCTCCGGATACGTGAATCCATAGGTGAAATATCAATATATAACGTCTTTTGAACCTCAGAGGCCACCTGATAATATATAATATATAGTGGTCATTATGACCGCGCATCTCCGGCGGAGCGTAAGGGTTACACAAGGAAAGTGCAAAGGAGCCCAAACGCCTTACTTATTGTTCTTTCCACCCCATGCTCTAAGCATGTCACATCCATGACACGATGAAACCTCTAAATAACTGCCAGGTTTTCTAGCATGCAATTTCTATCAGCAGTTATCCCTATCCGTCGCACGTCCTCTACGTACCAGTGGCCAGCCGAGTACGCAAGTCCGTGTCCTACATGAGACTCACACTCGTGTAACAACAGTATCACAGCCAATGAAACATAAGAATGCCTCATGATAATGGGGTGGTCTCATAAACTAGGTCAACATGCATATATATATATAAATAAAAACAGAATACGACGTCACCGTCGTTGCACCCAAGTTATTCTTGGACGCATAGTTTACATAGCAGTTTAAAATATATGAACTAAATGACAGAAATAAAATGCATGCATCATATAGAATGTAAATCACAGTACAATGGCAAGGATTACTTGCCTGGCAAGCAATCTGTATAGTGTAAGCGTCCAGACGTCAAGTACACAGGATCAGAAACTAAGGCCTCCGAATAAACGTCTCCTGATGCTAAAATAAACATCACCAATGTTCCTGGAATCAGCGAGATAGCTAAAAAATACTACCTTTTTGTCCAATTTGGACACAGGGGAAAAACGATAATTTCGGATCAAATTGGAGTCCACATGTGGCCCACTTTGCATCGAAAAGTATGCTTGGGGTAAAGGTCTCTAAATAGGACAAATTATAGGTCAAACAAATTTAAACGTTAATACAAACTCAACGGTATGTTCAATTTTGGATTCCGATGAGCCGAATACAAATTTGCACAAAAAGTCAACCGTAGGGCCCACAAA
The DNA here is from genome assembly GCA_036927795.1 of Iris macrosiphon. NCBI lineage: Eukaryota > Viridiplantae > Streptophyta > Magnoliopsida > Asparagales > Iridaceae > Iris > Iris macrosiphon. Next base: position 141,719,680 of record JAYESA010000013.1, on the reverse strand, counting down.
TAGGCGGCTTGGTCAACTGTCTCGGAATTGCATGAAACTTGGGTCACAAGACCCGCATGATACCACGAATCCCATGGCATAAATTTTGTCGTATTCCAATGAGCGTACAGTAAATGGTGAGGTATTTCGCAAAAGTCGCGATATAGGAACTTTTCACGGATACGGGTTGATTCCGACGCGCACACAAGTCCAAATCAGTTTTCGCGAAAGCCCACATATCAGGATATAACATACGCGCCTTTCGGTGCAATTAGTACGTGACGGGGCGATCCCGTTTGGCGGGGCGCGTTCCGTATCGTAATTTCTAAGTTTTAGGAAAATAAGTTTTTCATGATTTTTAACCCAATTTATCTCTGCATATAACACAAAATAAAATAATCTAATTAACAGAAAATGATCTCGGTTATATGGTCTTCACATAGAAAAAAATAAATCTAGATTTGGATGTCTGTGGAGGAAGATATCAGTCCTTAAACATAGGTGGTCGCAACAGTTTTCTGTAGTTAAAAGATGTGATTTTTTCCAACTTGGCCTCGATTTCTACCTAGCGTTAAGCGTTGTTCGATAGAAACTAATTTACAGAGTTGGAAGGGGGATAGGTCGTGAACATACCGGTGAAGAAAGATCGGAAATTGATCGCGAGATGGAACGGGAAACTTCGCTTGAAGTTGGGTACGTCACTGCAATTTCTGTGCGGACTGATTGCGCGGTTATGCGGACGCGGGGTGGTCGGCAGTGCTCCGGTGGCTGCGGGGTGCTCCGGCGGTCGTCGAGGTCGGCGAAGGGTCGACGTGGATTAGAGTGGAGATAGGTTAGGGTTAGGGTTTAGTATAGGATATATATATATAGAGAGAGAGGGAATAGGAAACGGGGGGGAAGACCCGGGCCGCGTGGCTGAAGACCCACTGCTGTGGTGATAATAGGCTTAGGGAGTTTGGGGTTATTACCTAGGGTTTAAGGAATTCATTTTCTTTTTCTTTTCTTTTTCTTTTATTTACTCTATCTATTTATATATACATACATATATTTTTATGTGGTACTAAAATTCCAGGAAATTATATTAGTACAATAAAATAATCTATCATTCTTCTACAAGACTTCCTACATAAAATAAAATAAGGTAAAATAATAGTTTTGCTCCATAAATTCTAGATAAATATTTATCTAGTAATTCAAATTCAATAAATTCTATTTTCCAATTAACTACGAAATAATGCAATTAAATTAAATGATTAATAAAAAAATTAATACTTAAAATTAGGGGGTTTTACAGGTTTGCATCTAGATACCAAGATATGAGGAGTATTTTAGTGTCAAGATTCAGGGTATCTCAGGTATCATGGAGATTTAGGATACGAGTGTCCTAGTCGCTAGTGTATTAGATATAATTGAGAACTTGAGTAACCTGGTATGGGGGTAACACATGAGTATCATATGTATGAGTTTGTGTCTAGTGTTCAGTAAGTGCAGAGTTAGTGTGTATCCCAGGTTTGTATCTAAGATATGTAGAGGTGTATCTTATGTGTGTGTTAGAGAGTGAGATAGAATAAGTATTGGCATACTAGTGAAAATATTCTTGTGTGTCACAGGGATGTATAGGAAACCTAAGTGTTTGGTAGAGTATCTTTCTAGTACCAACAAGAAGGTTACCCTAGAATGTTAGTATATTATACTAGGTAGTGTGTGTCAGTAGGTTAAGTGTAACCTATTATAATAAGTATTGTGGCAAGATTGATGCATAGTGAATAATTAGTATAACTATCAGATCCTGGTATAGGTTATCTCTAAAACATATGTAATATCTAGGTATAGGTTGAGCTCATTAAGTTATTATACAAATAAGTATTTTTCACATCTTTAGGAGGCTCTATCTATTTAAATACTTCTTGTTCCTTTCTCCTAGAACCTAAGATAGGGATGGTTATAGGCTTCTTATTCATATTCCAAATGATGTATATGAAACTCTTTATGAACTATTATGGTTGATTGTATTCCCTAGTTATCTCCAATCCTTCTTGTCTTCGTTACATTCTTTATGATATGAAGGATGTTCTGATTCTGTTTACCTTGAGAGGTAACGTATAATCTCTCGCTTATCTGTTTCTCTCGCTTATCTGTTTCTTTCATGCACTGGTGCCTACCTTAAATTTTGAGGATGAACTAAGGGGGGAGGATTGTAACCACCTAAATTTGGGACTAGAGGTATTTTTGTAATTTTGCCAGTAGTTGCTAATTAAATTATTATCGTTAATTAAGTAGTTATTTATAATTAATTAGTGTTAGTTGTCATGGATAGATTATTCTCCTCTAGAATGATTAGATATCCTTCTATAACTAACTAGATTATTTCCTAACAAAAAAGATTCCATTCTTGACAATTCTAAAAACCAAATTAGGAATGGAGAGGGGCAAACTTGATATTGTACCATCCTAAACCCTCTCCTAATGTGGCTGGCCCTAATAGATGGGATTAACCAATTATTAGGCACATCAAATCATCACTTCTCCCTCCCCCCCCCCCTCCAAGCTTCTTCTTTCCCAAGTCATTCTAATTCCCTACCAATTCTAACTCTGAACCACTCGTTTTCTACTATTGTTATCCCCATGGAGGCCTAAAGCATTGGAGCATAAGAAAGAAAATTGGAGAGGAGCCTAGCTAGGAGGATCATGTACTTTCAACCTTATTGTGTCCATTTGGTGGAGTTTCATTGGGATCCAACTCCTAATAAATAAAATTAATTTTTCTATCAATTTTTATGTTAGAATACCAATTTAAACCCATAGGAACCTACCAATAGTGATATCCAACCCCATAGGTAGAGAATTAGGTGGTAGAGTGCCTATTTTTAGTTGTTACATGGGGTTTTCTAGGCCATTTGGTGGAATTACGAATTGTAACCACCTTGTATTTGTTATTGGTTCCAATGAGGAATTTGAGTCTAATTGTGGTGTGTGATGGTGTCCTAGTGTCTACAATTGGATACTTAGTGTTCGTATCATGATATGCCATGATACGTATAGGAGGGTTTGATAATTTGGTTGTATTGGGGCTTCCTTGTGTCCATCCTATTTATTTTCTTTAGATCTATCTATTTTAGTTACATTCATGTCATATAATATATATGTAATTAGTGTTCATTTGGTTTGATGTTAGTATCATTGTGGTTCATTGGTTTTGGTGTGGTATCATTGTAGTTGGTGTTTGGGGTTGGTACCAGGGTATTGAGAGGAGTATCACATAAGTATCATAGTGTGATTCTTGTACGTATCAGGAGTGTTCACTAGGTGTTAATATATTGCATGATATATATATATATATATATATATATATATATATATATATATATATATATATATTAGTATTCTTTAATGTATGGGTTAGTAGACTAGACCTAGAAACCCACCAGTAGAACCTCTGACCAATTATAGGCTATGGACTTTAATTAGCATTTTTGGGATTTAAGATTAGGGATCATATTAATTGCTGTGATTTTAATTGATTGTTGTACCTTACCGTTGCTTCGATATTTGGAGCGCTATACTAGTCATTGCCTTCCAACAAATTTTACACCCTTGCCCTAAACGTGCCAGTCTTCCATTCTGACCCTTGTGTAACTCATAAATATGCCCTTTTGTGTTTCATTTTAGTCGCAAAATATTCGTCCCGGACATTTATTTTAATTCCCACTTTTTGTGAAAATTTTCAATTGTTGGAGACTTTTACGCAAAATTGCAGTAAGGTGTCCACATCCTATTGGACTGAACACATGAAGAAACATCTCCCTCTTCTTTGACCAGTCACCTACAATTTTTTCCATATTTTTGGAGTGTGCAACACTCAAAACTTGCTATCTCACCACTTTAACCATCCATCCAAACACACTCAATCATAGCCTTCAAATTCCTTCATGTAGCATCCAACCCATCCCGAGGAGGACCAAACTGAACCCTAACCCTAGGTCTACATCACCCTATTTTCTTTCCATATAAATACACTTTTTCTCCTATTGTTTTTATCAACATCAAAACATCAATGACCTAACCCTAGCCGACCCATCATCACCCTCACCCTCTCCATCCTGCGGCCGACGACTGAACCGCCGAACCGTCGGACCCCTAGTCATCCCAAGCCTCCCCTCGCCTGAACGACCCAGCCTGCTCACCGCCCCACCGCGTCAGTCGCGCCCTCCACTGCTGAACCCATCACCGCTTGAGCAGCCGATTCGACCCCGACAGAAGCTGTTCTCGACCACCCATCACCGCCACAACCTCCTTCACCAGACTCCGTCAATCGCTGACACTGCCACCATTAACGCCTGAGCCTCCCTGACCGCCTGCACCCAACCGCTGACACCGCAGAACTCCCGGCCACGCCATCTCCCGACTCACCTCACCACCTCGACTTCATCCCCAATGCCTCCTTCCACCACCCGCATCATCATCTCCCCGCCATCACAACAGCCTCCCCACGATGTCATACTGAACGACCAGCGGCCGAGCACGCTGACACCGCCACTAGCGACAATCAGTAGGCGTATGGGCTATACCCACTCTGGTAAACCGTAGTAACTAGCACGCACTATGGTAGTTGTGTCCCGATGGTCGCTACCTTCGTCGTATGTTGGCTGATAGTGTCACGATAGTCGTTACCCTCACGGTATGACGGCTGATGATGTTCATGGACGTGTGTGTGAGTTGTGAGATTAGATAGAGTAGCCTACCCATGCCCATATGTCGAAAAGTTGTCCTCATTATGTATTTCATATAGATTGTCTAGTACAGCGTACTTATATTTTTTTCTATTATGCATGTTTTACTGTATTCAATTGGCATGCTTCTATGTATCTTGTTACGTCCCTCTGAGGACCTGGTCCCTTGCCAGGTATAGACGACCAGGAGTATCCACAGGAGTACGGTCCAGGACCCCCGGCGACCACTCTGGCCTCTCCCCGTAATAGTCGTGGCCCTCTCCCTATATAAAACCCCCACCGCCATCACCTTCGGCCACACCACGACTCACCCCGACTCCGGTCACTGACTCCGCCGCGATTCCAACTTCTTCTTCTCCACCTCCGGCCGACGACGACCTCGCCAACTCCGGCGACGATGAAGACCCGCCACCACTACCAGCACCACCATGACCCACCAGCAGTCGCAACAGCCACAGCAACCTGCCACCGCCGCCGACGTGCACCGCCACCCGCCCCGATCACGCGCAGCACACCGCGGCCGACCCCTGTCCCGGTAAGTTTTTCTTCCTCCTCGTCGCATCGATTTTCGATCAGCCTGTTGCGTTGTGATCGCAGCATGACCCTTTCGAACCCTGTGCAATTAGATTGGGGTATCGTGTCCTGTGTCGATCGCAAACCGCGACGCAAAAACAGGAAAAATAACCGATATTTCTGGTTCTGGAAACTGTCCCGAACCCCTATGTTCATGACCGTTTTTCTCCCAACCTGGTTAATATTTTTAAATTTTGCTTAAACAGTAAATTAGACAACATAACCAAGATTAAACCCCTGTAATTAGTTTATTTTAATTTGCTGTATGTTGTGTTTTATTCGCAGATACAGTTGACCAAAAATTTGATTTTCAAAACCTAAATTTTCCCAAAATTGGCTGTGTTCCGCTAAACGAGGTGACTTCATCGTGTACGAATTATATTAAAAGGTGCGTATCGTCAATGTGGACGTGTGAGATTTTGTGAAAGTTGATTTGGATGTACGTGCACACCGAAATTAACACGTATCCGTCGAAAATATCCCGTATCGGACCGTTCTGACTCATTGTAACTTCGTGTTTACTTGTCGTTTCATAACGAAACTTAGGCCATCGGATTCGTAGCGTTACGCTGGTCCTGTGACCCAAGTTTGGTTCAATTCTGGGAACGTTGACGAAACCTCATTTTCGTGGGCCTCACGGCTCCACTTGATGGGCAATTTTGTGACCGGGTCATCGGAATCCAGTTCTGGATATTCTGTTGGGTTTGTATCATCGTTCTGGACTTGTAGACACTATGTTTGACAAATTTAGAGAATTTTATCTCTGGCACATTTTTTTGTGCGAAGTAGACCACTTGTAGACCCAGCTTTGACCAGAAACTGTCAATTCTGTCCATGTGTCCAAATTGGACTTATGGATAGTCAATCCTAGCTATTTCATATCTTCTGAGAGTGATGGTAATGTTTATTTCAACAACCGGAGGCGTACCTGAAGATTTTGCTGTTACCAGAACAACTGAAGGAGTTCAAATCCCAAGCAAGTGTACCTTGCCAACTTGTAGTAGTTCCTGTATATTATTTGCTTGAGTTCTTTATATATATATATATATATATATATATATATATATATATATATATATATATATATATATATATATATATATATATATATACTCTTGAGATGTACATATTCAACCTAGGACCGTGAGACGTTGCTTAGCGTCCGAACAAGATTCGGGTGTCGACGCCGTACGTGGAGTCGTGTAACGTCACTTAGAGAGTTGATAACACGATCCTATACCTTTTGTGTTTCTTTACCAAGTACGCCATACCATAGGATACTTGACACTATTCATGAGACAGAATCTTTCCTGAGTTATTCATGGTGATTCTGTATAGGCTTACAGGATTCGTGACATAGATCTTGCATATATATAGATATTATTATGACTCGCTGTACTAGCTAGAGGTCGTGATCTTGCGTGTTATGGACATGAGACATCGTGGACATGAGACGTGTGATTATATTGGGAGGAGAGAGACACACAGGCTACAGGCTGATTACATATATATATATATATATATATATATATATATATATATATATATATATATATATATATATATATATTATTGTTGTGCTTTAGTCTCTGTTCCAGAGCTTGGCCCACTACGTGATATTACCGCTATCGGCTCCCCGACACAAAGTTTATAGTGGTCTCAGCCTGAGTACTAGTGATGCTCTCATTTGCATATCACATAGTTGGTTACATAGTTTGCCTTGTTGATATTTATTTTTATATACTGTATTTTATTTGGCTTGAGTTATTCTTGTACCTTGCTATGTCCCCTGAGGACCTGGATCCGGATTATCTCCCCAGGTTTAGCAGAGGAGATCTACTCCGAGGTATACGAAACAGGAGCAGACACTGGAGCAGTACCAGCACCAGAGGACGAGGTGGTATCAGAGGATTTATCCTGAGTATTTTGTTATATGCTCAGTCATATCTGTTTTTAGATACTCTATTCCTATCTCTTGGATTATTGTACTAAACTTATATTCGCGTTGTTCCCCGAGACATTTTTATTAAGACTTGTTGGATTATATTTCTCATTATTTAGTTTGACATTGAATTATGTTTACCTTCTGTGGATGGGATTAGAATTAGAATGTGACATGTATCGTAAACCATTATATTTGTTTTACAGCTTAAGTACACTCTAACGGGTCCATTAAATTGGGTTTGCCCATTGGAGTGTGTTGCTGGCCATTGCCACGTGGCTAGTCCCTCGGTATTTTGGGACTAGGGCGTGACAGATCTCTAGGAAGGAGTTTCAAGTTGGTCAAAAAGTCCTTCTATACCGGTCACGACTTCGTCTGTTTCCGGGTAAATTGCGTTCTCGTTGGATTGGAGATTTTATTGTTACTAATATTTTTTATCATGGTGAAGTTGAAATTCAAAGTTTAGCAACTTCCAAAGTATTCAAGGTAAATGGCCAAAGGCTCAAGATTTTCTATGAAGGTTTCAAAGTAGAGAATGTGGATGAATTGGACCTTTCATCTTTTTATTTTTTTATTTTGCATTTTTTTGCATTTCACCTTACATTGGGGACACTGTCAGTTTTAAGTGTAGGGAGGGAATTTACTTTATTTTAAGCAATTTTAGTTTGATGTTAAAAAAAAGCATTTTTAATAAAAAAAAATGTTTTTATAGTTTTTAAAGAATTTTGGTTGTGTATGTAATGAGTAAGATTCAACTAAATCTAAAAAATTCATAACATGATTGAATAAGTACTCTTTTCAACTTAGAATTAATTGGTCTAGTTATTTTTCTTGAGGATGGAAGTGACTAAATTTAGTAGACAAAAGTCGGTGAGATTTTGAGCCCTTAGACTGACACATCAGTCTCATTATTTTTTCATGAGAGATATTCTTCCATGGATTTATTTCTCTAGAACTTGCTTTGATTCTCTTCGAGATCACATTGACACATGCATGCATAAACATGATTAATGCCCTTTTGTTATAAGCTACATAAGCCAAATAGCCTACCTTATAATTAATTTTCTATTTGTTGAACCCCTTTGGGACTTATTGCTTTTATTTTTGTGAATCCACATTACAAGCCTTACACTTGGAAAAAAATATCTTTACCCAAGCCACAAAGCTAGTGGAGCATTGTTATTATTAATGATATGTATAGATGTACAAAGAAATAAGTGTGAGGGTGTCTAAATTTGTGGTTTGGTTACAACCAACAAAATGGAACATATTTTTATCCTCAAATTCTTGAGTTCCAATATTGTTCAAAAAAAAGGGGTAAAAGAAAAGAAAATAAAAGGGTGAAAGTTGTTTTACATTGTTTAAATGCTTTAAAAGCCAAATTGAAAAAGTTGTTAAATGAAGTGATTGATTTTACATGTTTTTGAGTTAATTCATTTTTGCTCTACTAGTTTTGATGGCTTTTGAGCTACACTCCCAAATATATCCCACATTAATCCTAAGCCATGTTACAACCCATAAAAATTTCTTATGATTTTATGTTATGCATGTGATCCCAGTGGTGGAGAATGAGAAGATATGCAAGCTTATGATAATCATTTCTTTTGGAATAAATTTGAGTGAAATATATACCTTCAAACAGATGATAGTTGAGTGTTTATTCCCATGAGGGTCTACCTATTTAGTTTACTCCATTTTCAAGTAAAAATACTTACTAAGTAATTAGAAGTTGTTTAAGAATATATGTTCATGATATGTTATGAGTTTTGAAGAACTTAGTTATTTTTTTATTTATGACATTACAACCTTGATTTCTTTTTGAAAAAATAAATTAGAGTTTCGTCCGAGGACGAGCAAAGGTTAAGTGTGGGGGTATTTGATGAGAACATAAAATATTATATTTTTATTCCTTATGTATGCTCATTTATACTCATTTGATATCTAAAGATACTCATTATTTTATATTTTGATTTAGGATGCAATTGGAGTCACTAAATGCAAAATGGAGATAATTGTAAATTCTGGATAGTTTTGACACCTTGTAGGAAAATGGTCATAACTCTCTCATCCGAAGTCCAACTGAGGTGATTCAAATTGATCCGAAAATCTAGGACACGGAGTTACAATTTTGTTGTTTTGAGTTTTTCAAAATTCTGGCTGCATCGTGGACCAAATTAGGCTTGAAGTTCAGTCAACTATATTGTGCACAAAAATTGGAGCTGAATTAACCATTTCCCTACTTGTTCAATGATTTTATTTTATTGTTTGGGGTATTGTAACTCTTAGATGATTTGTGAGGAGATATTGTGGGCTTCAAACAACTAATTTATAGTGTATAAAAGGGGTAGAAATCAGGAGAAAAAGAAAGACAACACACAACTATTCTTCTTCTTCTCCAACAATCTTTTGAAGTTTTCATGAACATGTGCAGCTAAAAGTCTTTTGGTCGAAGGAAACAGAAGCCTTGGAATCAATAAACTTGTGAGATCTAAATTGTTTTCATATGTTTGATTTATGCTTTGACTATTGAATGTTTTTCTATGCCTACTTTCATGATTGTTTTATTTAATTACTAGGAGGCCTACTAGTCTATTATCCATTTCGATCTACTGCTAAATTAGACATCAAATCTGTAATTGTTTGATTTTTTTAATTTGTGAAGCAACCAAGATTAATGAACTACTTTGTTTTATTAGATCTTAGGAGAAATTTTTTTGACAAAATTAAATGCAACCGCTTGTGATTGTGTTGTTTTGCTTCATCGATCTCTTGGTTCTTTAAGAAATTACTAGATTAAATCTTCAGCGCTTGTCTTGGATTATTTAGTAATTAAAGTTAATTAGATCGCTTGTTTCTAATTAACTAAGCCTAAGAGAGATAGAAAATACTTCCAACGGTGAATATTCAAAGTATGAGTTAATTTATGTTTGCATCAATGATCAATTTTAAGATTCCAATGGTGGATGTTGACTGAGACCAACATTTATTTCTTTGATTGATTTTAATACTTTAATTGATTTTAGCACTTCTTAATTTGCTTTTATTCAAACCCCCCCCCCCCCCCCCAATCCTATTTCACATAGCATAAAGATTAACTAATTACTCTCCGTGGAAACGACCCTTACTCTCTCACTGCTACATTTCCAGTAGTATAAGATTTTTTTTTGTGTGCCTACGATAGCACGCCAATAGGGTTTTAAAATTATGGAGGATGGAAAGATGGTTTGGAATGAGGTAGGAGATGGTGTATGGTGAAAAGTTAAAAGCTAAGAAGTAAAAGAGATAATGTAAAGAAGAAAGCTTACATGTATATATATAAAATCAATTCTTATATATATAATAATCAACCTTCTTATATTTTACAAGATATTTAAGGTTGTAAAGAGTGAAACAAAGGGGATTGGATCCTCTTATTTGGCCGGCCACCCCCCTTGGCTTCTTAATGAAGCTAAGGATTAAGTAAAATGGTATTTTGGTAATCACTACAAAAAAAGTCAAATTAGCGACGCCTAAAAACGTCGCCAAATGACAAAAAAAACGTCGCTAAACACGTTTAGCGATGTAATTAGCGACGTTTTAACTTAGTCGGAAGAAACCAAGTCGCTGAACGAAAAAAACGTCGCTAAACGTCGCTATGCCGACGTTTTTTAGCGACTTTATTGAGTCGTTAAATGTAGCGACGTTTAGCGACGCGGCATCACGAAATAGCGACGTTTCTTAAAGTCGCTAAACGTCGCTCATTAGCGACTTATATATCGACGTAACAGCGACGTCTTTAATGACCTGGCAGTACTGCCATGTCAGCAATTTGCGACGTACAGCGACTTGGTTTAGCGACGTTTAGCGACGTCGTTAGCGACGGCTAATGACACGTCGCTAATTAGCGACTTGTTTAGCGACTTATAAAAACGTCGCTAGACGTCGCTAGACGTCGCTAAACGTCGCTAAATACGTCGCTAAATTGAAAAAAAAACAAAAAAAAATTTGAATTGTTCCAAACTATTATTCCTGCAATTTATAAATTTCTAATTAAAAATAGACCCGGAGCAACCCTCCGTTGAATTCTATGGGTTCGCCGACCCCTTCGGTGGAACACTCAACACCGGATTAACAATATTTAATATGAATAAAAGTATCACAGGCATACAATTAATACACACAAATATTATAGACAGACAATATAAGTATCACAGTCATAAAAGTATCACAATATCACAGTCACACAAAATGGGCATAAACAGCATCACAAAATACATAATATATAAGTATTAGAGTATCACAGTAACACAAAATACATAATATATAAGTATATGAAACATTATAGTATCAATCTCGAGGATTTCCAAAACGGGGCAGATACCAGTCCCTCAAATACTGCGCATAAACAGCGTTTATGTTATCAAGCTCCGCTATGGGTGCTGGGTGACTGGAACTCCCCGTCTGAGATACAGCCGCGATAGGTGCTGGGTGACTGGAACTCCCCGCAGGTGGTATCTCTTCCTCCTTAACAGTAGGAGGCATCACTTCCTCCTTAACAGTAGGAGGCATCACTTCCTCCTTAACAGTAGGAGGTGTCGCTCTCTTGGGTGCCATCTGGTAAGATAGATGAAAACAAAGAATTAGCAAAGAATTAGCTATTGGACCGGAACGGAAGAATTAGATGACTCACAAAGAATTAGCTGTAATTAATGTCAGGGGTACAGAGAGATAAGAAGAATGCAACAAAACTTAGGGGGGGTGTACTTGAGCACAGTGACCCCACTAATCTCTATAGTTTTGTGCACTTTAAAATCTCGCAGCTGATGTTATTATCTATCTACTGATTGACATAAAATAATTATGCATACTGAAAGACAGATATGGGTCTCTTCTTTCCTTCTTCCCAGAAATAAAATAATTATGCATACTGAACTAAATAAATAAACAATTAGTCAATATTACACAATTATATTCATTACCACATGATATCTTAATTCAGGTGTTAAATTTGTCATTCTTGACAAAATAAAGAATGAGTTTCAGATATTTATTGAGTTGTGTTCTTCTATAACGTTTTGAAGCACTATGTATCCTAATTTTTGTCACTAGCACAAAATACTACGTTTGTCAAGTATGAATTTACATCCCAATTACACACTCATGTCATGAATGTTCTGTAAATATTTTGCTATGAACATTAATGGCTATTCTCTAGTACTATTTTGTTGGAAATGTCACTCTTATATTGGCAATCAAATTATACATATAAAAATAAATGCAACTTTGTTGTGGAGAAAACATATACTGAGGTAATTGTAGAACATATATGCACATAACTGGTGTATCCCAAAAGTCAGGATATACTGAGGTAATTGTAGAACCTAGGTATCAGATGACACAGGTACTGAAACATTATAATTAAACACAGAGAAGACACCTATAGCTAATGCACTACAATATACAAAAAAATGCACATCAGCAGCTGTTGAAACAAAAGCAAGACTTGAATTTAGTAGCACTGCAACCAATCGATAGCATCAACCAAAACAATTGATAGAGAGCTAGAAAAAGGTGGGCATCACCAAAAAGTTACACTTGACTAACTGATACAAGTTCTTCTTCTACAAGACATCCGAGAGCCAACTATCCAGAACCCTAACCCTAGCCCTAACCCTAAACCTAACCCTAACCCTAAACCTAACCCTAACCCTAATCTGCGTCTGTGTGTCTGCGTCTGTGTGTGTGTGTCGTGTGTGTGTGTCGTGTGTGTGTCTGCGTCTGTGTGTGTGTGTGTCTGCGTCTGTGTGTGTGTCGTGTGTGTGTCTGCGTCTGTGTGTGTGTCTTGTGTCACATGAGAGAGAGAGAGAGAGAGATTACCTAGAGCTCGAGGAGGAGGAGGGGGATGCCGTGGAGACCCGGTCGCCGGAGAGGGGGGGCGCAGCCGTGGAGACCCGGTCGCGGGATGGGGGGGCGGGGGGAATCGAAACGATTTCGAAAATTTCGACAGATGGAGAAAAGAAAACTGAGCCCTAATTAACCAAAATTTAGCGACGTTTAGCGACGTCAAATAACAACGTCGCTAAAAGAAAAATTAGCGACGCCAAAGACGTCGCTACATACGTTGCTAAATATTTTTGATAGATACGTCGCTAATTACGACGCTAAACGTCGCTAAATTAGATATATTAGCGACGTTTAGCGACCTTAATTGAACTTATAGCGACTATTCTTTTAAAATCTTAATAAAAGTCGCTAAATGTCGCCATTTAGCGACGCCTAGCGACGATTTGTACCAGTCGCTAATTTAGCGACGTTTTTACTAGGAGTCGCTAAAATACGTCGCTAATCCCGCTTATTCTAGTAGTGAATTACAAGATTTAATATAACGAATCTAATTAACACCAATTAACTCATAATCCAAAACAAATCTTTACACCAAGTAAATCATAATCCCTAAATGAAAAGGCACAAATCTAATACTTAAAAATTTAATTTTTAAGATTTTGTAAAATAAATAATAATATTATATTGGAAATTTCAAAAATCCGAAAAAATATATTAAAATAATATAATTTTGTTCAAAAAATAATTTTCTCGTAAAATATTTATTTTCAAATAAATAGTAATAATAAATAATAAATAAAATTTTGAAACAAACTATCACATGGGTTGAGATATTGACAGACTCATATAATAATAATAAACATAGGAAAAATAAAATAAAATAAATTGATGGGCTGGAAGCCCACCCTAGCCCAATGATGGTTCCGCCCTTGGGGCTAGGGCTTGATAGTGACACCTTGGCTAGGATTCCACGACTGAGATTTGACAAATAAGCTAGGCCAACAAGTAACCATGGATCTACTTTATTTTGGTAAAAAATGAGTACATATATAGAAGTCTCCTTCCTAGAAGTTCCCTTAAGACTAATAAATAGGTTATTTAGTTTTAGGATCTCGTATAATATTAGAAATTTACTTTTATGTCTCTATGTTGTCCAGAATAGAGTTTGGATCTCGTTACAACAAACTTGTTTGACCATCCAAAATGAAGACATAAATGCAAAATTTGAATATTATATGAGATCCAAAAACTAAATAAAAATATGTGAAGATTGTATGACTTGGATTATTTAATTTTACATGATGTGATTTCGTGACTTGGGTTATTTAGTTTTGTCATTACCAATCAAGAATGTGACTTGAGATCCTGTTGTTTGCTTCTATCCTGATCTCAGCAGCAACACTACCCTCATGGCGACAATTTCGATGGGGACGTCTTCATGGACATCGTGTATATCGTCAGATGTCTCTAGTTCCTGTTGCATTATTGAATGCTTGTAACTCGAGAGCCCTAGAGAGTTGCGTCGTTGCTGAGATCAGGATAGAAGCAAACAACAGTGTCACAAGTCTCATTTTCGATTGATCATGAAAAAACAAAATAATCCAAGTCACACAACTCTCACATATTTTTGTTTAGCTTCAGAGTCTTGTATAGTATTAAAAATTTGTATTTATGTCTCCATTTTGGACGAACAAGCCAAGTCAACCGTTAGGACGAGACCCAAATTCTTTTCTGGACAATGTGGAGACCTAAACGCAATTATACGAGACCCTCCACTAAATAACCCTAATAACTAATAAGGTTTTCTCTTACAAGAACCAAAATTACATTTTCGCACATAAAGCAGCTTTCACGCAACAAGAATTTTGCATCTTCAGTTACAAATTCAGTTGATAGTTTGCAGGGAAAATGGTGACCAGAATTCCCATTATTTTCTTATTACCAGTAACGACATTATTCATTACAAATGGATAAATGTCAACACTTCCACAACTGTAAACTATATTACTTACCTAAGACACAAGAATGAGTACAAACACTTTTTCAAGTCACAAGCTCTGATGAGTTTACGCATCTGCAATTTGCTTCCCCAGGAATATAGACTTGCACTGTTCTGCTGTGTCCTCTGGGCTGGTTACTGCACACCAAATATAAAAACCAATAAACAAACCTAAAAATTGGGCAGTGTGTGTGCATGAGAAAAAGAAAATAAAGATGAAGACTAAGATAATAAACAACAGAAATTAAGAATATACACGTCACACCATTAATTTTGTTGAACCACTTGTGAAGAAAGATCTTGCTGCCTTTAGGCAAACGTGAATTTGCAAGGAAATTTCTCTGACTTAAAGCACAACAGTGTTTCAATCCTAATTTGCATATTCCTTGATAGTCTAGACACACTCCAAGCCCTAGTGCTAGTCGACATGCATCATCAGTTGCTGATGCTAGAGTGCGTAATTATGCATCCACAAATGTGTCTAGTCATGCTTGCATGAACATATATGCAGAGGTCGCTATTATTTGGTCACAATCAAAGTGTAATGGCCCCACTATGTTTTAAATTTTTATACCATGTTTGCAAATATATTTCGGAGTTGATGCGGATACAAGATGTGGAGTAGGACCACATTAAATTATGTGTATTAGGATAAATATGTACATATTGCTGAATTCTAAATAAGATATGAAAGTGTTGGTCAGGGTACTAGGCGTGGAGCCAAAGTCTGGTGCAAGGCCGGTCCAAGAATTCTCGGGATGTAGGACGGGTTGAAAGTGAGGCCTCTCGAACGGGTAAATGGAAAACAACCATCTTTTAAGCGAATTTTACGGATTCGTTTTCTCGGACACCAATTTTACAAATCAATTTAACAAATGAAATATTCTTTAAAAAAACTAACAAATAAAAAGATGATAAAAAAGTAACTAGTTGAGTAGCCCTACTGACGTTTTTTCTAACAGTCAAATAAGAAAAAAATAAAAACATGATCATTTGGAGACAAAATGACAAAGTAACTTTTAGAATAATAAAAAATAGTGGAAAAATAACAAGCAAGTTGGTCTTGTGGTAATCTCTCTCTCAATGCATTTCTTAATCTATGGTTTGAATCTTCTTATTACCATTTGTGTTACTAAATTTACTATGAGCCTTCCTAGTAAAGTCATTACTACGGAGTTCTACTTAAGTGTGTCTAGAGCCTATTTGGGCCTTCCTATTACATGGGCTGGCTAGGCTAGTAAGTAACATTGAGTCCTGTTTGGAGGCCTTGTCTATTAAGGGGCCTAGGGCGGTCGCCCAGCTCGCCCACACTCTGGGCCAGCCCTGGTCTGGTGTAAAAAGATATTGACCTTACTCAAATCGAGTAGCAGTTTGAAGATGGTCAAAATCACAGTGAAATGATTTCCTTATAAGGGATAAAAAATTTGAACCGGAATAGGGCCGAATGCAGGGTACATGTCCGAATATGAACTGAATTGTACACAATGATCCGTAAATTAGTCAATATTAATATGGAGCCAATACAAAATTGTAGTCGGTCATAGGGTGAATCAGTAGTCTTGTTTGGGTTAGAACACTATTTTAGTGTATAAAGTTAATTGTCAATTGGTAAAAGGACATACTGAAATATGAAATTTCTATCAAAGAGTTAATGTGATATAGTGGTGGTGGTGGGTTGTGTGTGTGGAAGGGGGTGGGGGGATTGTGTTAAAATTTTCTTGGATAGATAATATCAATATAGGTGGCACGTTTTGGCATTAAAATAATGAATGAAACATTCTTTCACTTGGCCTGAGAATGAACAAAAAGGAAGGACAAAAGTGAATGAGAAAGAGATAATTAGCTATGGTGTCAGCAAGGGACCAAACCATTAGTGCTAAAAAGTGTTGGGTATGCGCAAGATGTAGATTCTGGCCAAAAACAGAAGAATTAAAACTTTGGATTTCGAGTGCAACGTGTGCACATTTTTAGTGCTCTTCACTCAGTATCCGGTTCGAGCAGAATTTCGGACATACTCGGCTTATATTGGGTAGTTTTTTTTTTATGCGATTTCCACGGTCCACATTAAGTTGGCTGACTTGAGAGTTAACTTAGGGATTCCTAATTCTTACTAGGGTTTCTTAGCCCCTATATTTTGGAAGCTAAGGGAAGATTCATTGTGTATGCTCTTCTAGGATTCAATGAGACTATTGTTTCCATGAGAGATTTGTGTTCCCATAAATTCTTGCACTTCACGATAGATGAAGGCTTCTGATCGGAGAGTCATCTAATCCGTTGGGTCGAGATCGTCACCGTTGGATGGTGGCAAACCTTTACTGATGAGAGCATCTTGTAAGGGGTTAAGTTTTTCTATTTACGATCTTTATTGTACTCTTGTATCTTTCTCTTGAGAAGTTGTAAGGGGTCAACTCTTGAGGCAATGGGGGAGAAGGATATTGTACCTTCCAATCTTTGATAAATAGAAGTTTGAGAGTTGTTCGGGTGGCCATAGCCACCACATATTGTATGTTTGATCTTTGCTTGGTCTCGTGTAGCAGTTACCGATTTTCTTTGAGGATGAGCACGCCTCTGAATCCCAACAAGAACGATTCAACAACCAAGGTAATGCTTTAGTCATTTATTTATATATGGGTTTAAAAATAATTAGTCTTTTAAAAAAGCATCTCCTAATCAATGCGATAGTAGTTGTGGAAATCTCTTTTGATGCAAATCGTCACCAAAACACCGTTAACTTCACCTTCATAAGGACCTAATGCCATCTTTGTCGACGATGTTTTAGTTGAAACTAGTGTTTATTCCTTGATAATTCCAGCCAAGTTCAAATATTCTTGTTAGACTACAAGTTCTTCATTTGAATATATATTGAGTCTTTTAAAAACTTAAAAATATTTAATACACTTAGACATAAATTTATATATTATATGTTGTTTCTCGTTAGTTTTAAATAAAATAATATTCACTAGCAATAGATACTATTATTTATTTATTTTCCTTTAGACATAGCCGAACAACAATAAATAGTTATAAATGAAATAATATTAATATGGATAAATATTGTGAACTTACATATGTGCGACTTCGACAAATGATAATGATTTATGTTTATCAATAAAGAATCATATCGATAAATTGTAACATTGTTAGTATTCGACATAACTGGATTATTGTTTGACACTAATTTTCCATTCTTCTATATTTTTCTTTTATTTTTTCCCTACCGAATTGAATAGAAAAGAGACCCCCAACGCTCGTATTATCAATATCGGTAGCGGCCGTTATCAGATCGAGACATGCCAAATTTGTATCGATATCGGTCGATATCGTGAACTATGCTCTAGAGTCCACTAGGACACCAACCCCATGTAGCCAATGACGGTTTGACTTATCTCATGTGGTATGTACACTTCGATATATGTTATCACTAGATGATCATATTAAGTTTCTACTTGCAAGCTCAAGTACTGTTATTGCTGACTAGGAAAAATAAATTTTGATTTCTTTTAGCTGTTTGTATGTCTTTCCTTCAACTATAATTCAATGTCCTAACCCCGGTTATTAGTTTCTTATATGTGACCTTCCGATCCTTAATTGCTTATCTATCATGATAATCAACGTCCTGAGCTCCTGATCCTTAATATCTTATGCCTGATCATAAATTAATGTTGACTTTTGAGCTCATGATTCTTAATTGCTTATCTACCTGATCATAAATCAATTATCTTGAGCTCCTGATCCTTTAATTGTTTAGTTGTCTCATCAAAGATTTGACAGTCTGAGCTCTCGGTTCTTAATTGCTTATTTGTTTGTACCTGAACTACTACTCGGTTATGATAAGCTACTCGTATCGTTAACCCCACTATTGTATTTGATTAAACAGGCCATTATTTCACCATTATTTTTGGGCCTAACTTGTATAGTTTTAGGTAATTGCTTGTTGAGGTCGTTGTTGCATACCCTTTTAAGGGGATACTTCTCATATTAAAGGGAGTTCCAGGTCAACTAGGCTCATGTGCTTTTGGTGGTGGTATTATTCTGGAGCCATAATAGTATAGTTGCACTTTTGATCGTTTAGCCTCATTCGTGTATATGCCTCGTATTTACCTTAGTCACGGTTGGCTTCTAAGGTTTATTTAACTTCATCTAGTAAGATCCGGATCACCTGGGTCGCCACTTTTGGCTATCCTGTTCGGGAACCTGCCAAAATCGGGGTGGCTGGATCTCGAACATGGTTCCTTGGGTGATAGAATCCCGGTATTTGCGACATGACTAGTAAGTTCAATAATAGTTAGTAAGTCCTAGTATCAAGATGGTGCAGAACAAAATCTGAGTAGATTATGTACAAATGGAACTGGATCAATAGTAAGATGTTTTTCATGTCGCTATATTTGTGTCAGAACAGTTAGATAAGATGGATACAGTGTATATACTTGAGAGTGTGAACGACAGGTTACTGATTGGTCCTTGTTTGATACAATATCATTAAATATTACTGCTCTGTTAATGGTAAAAAATTAAGATAGGTTCACTGATGATGGTATGTTGGTAAGCTAGAGAAGGCGTGAGTCGAGGCCCAGTGTAGTTTGGGCTTCGGGTCACGACATCAAGCTTCCAAACCCCATTTTCATATTAATTCATTATCGAGCCCATATACATATGGTCCTTCGTTCTTGTCCTGCATCAATAAAGTGTAGTAGAAAGTATCTCTTTGGACTGACCCTCTCAAGTATTCTAATCAGCAGAATCACAGTGATAAATCATCTGAAACATATTGATGAAACCATACCTGTATGACCAACTGTTCTTGCAGAATCATAAATCTCGAAGTCATTTCCTCCCTGTACAAGAAAATAAGCTCATTTCAAATATTTGTGAACAAATTCTGATACCATTCGACAAGCAATAAGGTTGATTTTGACATTAAGTTTAAGCTTCACCTCGCTAACAGTTTCAGAAAGTTAGTATGGTAATTAGATTCAACGGAACTATTCTGTGCACATAGTATTCAGTCATATGAGAAACCACTATGCCAAGACAGGATCCTCAATCGTCAACAGGAAGTAGTAATTAAGAAGTTAAATAGTTATCACTTATCACTCATAGTGGATACATCTAATAGAAAACGAACAGGTGCACCCCATCCATACAACTGTGAATTTTGAACTCAGCTCTTCCAAAGGAAAAAAAGGGATGAATATTAGTGGTGGCAGATCAATCAACAGGAAGAGAAACTGAATGAAAGTATTTAGTGAAAACAGGACAAATGCCAGACCATCTGCCTATTTTATCGAAACGCTATGTCATTGCTACAACACGAAGCAAGATAGACAATCATATAAAGCATCAGAATATGCAGCAGACTGCATGCAAAACTGAGGAGTTTACCACAATTATTATGGTGTCAAATGTTGCAATGGGAAAACACAGTAGTCTATCTAAATGATATAGTATACAGAGTTGCCTATATCTATAGTCTGGCCCACTTAGTACTGAAGTCATTTAAGTATGTAATATTTGTATAAGTTTTGGCTTTCTCATATGTAAGCAATGCAGCTCAAAGGAAATAATAGCTCCTCAAATTATACCTTGTATGTTTTGTCCCCAAAGAAATGGATCTCTTTAAAGTCATTGAGGTATCTTAAACAATAGGTCTGTCCCAGCCTTGGGGAAATACCTGATGTCATATCAAATTAGAGAAAGAATCAAGTATACATTTTTCACTAAAATTAGTAACATCAATACAGGCTCGTAATTAATTTTATACCAAAGCTAGTAGTGGAATTATAAACTTACATCAAAACTTATTTGTCCACCAATGGAGAATGTCAGGTTAAAGTGTGCAAATTTCTCACGCAGAACTGAGACCATCTTAGACCGTATGTTGTGAATCTATGACATTTTAACTTTCATTAATTTCAAATGTCTCCCTTTTGAAAGAGTTCATAAATAATATATTTGTTTAGATAACAGCAAAAGCGCGCATACCTTGTCATACTTTTCAAATTCATCCCTCTTCTGGACTACAAATTCTCCCAATAGGTGAAACATTTATCATGCCACTTCGGAACTCGATGAACGTCCCCCTAAAAGGCAGTAATAGGATATTTAAGTTGACAAGACTTGGATGCTCAAAATATAATTTAACTGACCTCTTTATGGGGATTTCCAAGTCAGCAATGTAATGAAGTGTAAAATTAATAAATTCCTGCATAAAAGTCACGCTTTAAGATGATCTTCCACAAATGCCTAAGGAATCAATGTGGGGGAAGAAGGCATCAAACCTTCAGTTTTTCATCACCAAGGAAAGACTTCAAACTCTGCAGAAAGTGGAAGAAAGTGAATAATTTGTCAATTACAGTAAATGGTAATATGTACAAGATTTAAAGGTAAAGAAAGAGATGTTTCAGAATACGCCATATTAGTGTGTGTGTGTGTGTGTGTGTGTGTGTGTGTGTGTGTGTATAATAGCTATCTATTAGATTATTGTTAAAAGGCTGAATCAGAGAGTTTAGCACATTTTCGCAAATGGGCTCAAGTCATACCTTCTAACCAGGGTTCAGTACAAATTTACAAGAATTGTTGCATATGCTGGATATTGATATTATCTAAACTCAAGGACAGTAGAAAAGTGATGATAAAGAAGAGAGACTTTGTGCTTTTACTTATATTTCAGTACACGTGTGCACAAGCACATTAGGTTACTAACCATAGGCACCTTGTAGCAGTAATAGCTCTAACAAGCTTACATTGATCAACAACACAAGATGCAACTGAAGGTAAAGATTATAGCAGGACCAGCTAATAATGAGAATAGTTCTTACATCCACAATTTGCAGTACTGAAGATCTGCAGGCACACAGATTACTAATAACATAACTAGAGAAAACAGCATAATAAAGAAAGCTGAGATACCGAAAACCCTAGTGTAAGCTTCCAAAGTATTAGGACCAAACATCAGCTTGCATGACCTGTTACCCAATTTTCTTTTTGTAAAACATTTTCGATTAAGAATCGAGCAATCAATGTGTAACCTGTTACCCAATTTTCTTTTTGTAAAACATTTTCGATTAAGAATCAAGCAATCAATGTGTATTATATTACACCTTCAATACAGTACTTGTTCTCATCCATGTCGAGGAAAACAATCTGAACTAGTTTAGTTTGATAACAGTCTGTACATATTACCTGGCGGCCAATAAGTTCCCCACCTTTGTACGCAACAAGGCCATTTTCAGCAAATACATAATCATAGTCATTAATGACTGCACAGAAAGAACAATGCTCGTTTATTAGGAGAACAGTTGGTTGATGTTGCCTACAGAATAATGCCCTCTCCAAACATAAAAGAACATAAACTGATAATATTGATCGAAGACATGCATACAATTATGTGAATGACAAAGATTGTGTGTGTGTGTGCGTCCATATATATATATTAATGTCTTGTGCGCGCGCTTGGGTGCACTTATCAAGACGAGATATGTATCATGGATTCACTTGATTATCATATTTATCATGTATCCTAAGACACATTGTTTTGAAAATTAATATCATCAGATGGGCCATCAAGTCTTCCTCAGTGAATTCTTGGCTGATCCACAAACTTGTGGAATCTCCAGCTCAAACGCATTAGGACCAATCATCCAGCACTCGATACAGATGCGTCCTCGTGAGGAGCTTCTTAATAGCGAGGGAACTCTTGTCGCCTCACTATTAATTAATGTCATGTCTCCAAGCGAAAACTCATGCCATCTCTTATGATTACTGCATACTTCTTGTATTACTCACAGTTATTCATCTACTAATCTCGGAGCACAAATCTCAAATATATTAGGCAATAGACTTGGTAGACGCACTAAAGTATGAACCTAATGGCATGACACCATTATACTCATTGACAATCTGACGAGCCTCACAAGGGAGGTCTAATGACTCAATAGTAGGTGTGACAGTGAACTCTAAGCCCTCTTTGGTACCCTCAGTAAGGAATTGACCCTTGTTCACAATGAAAACTAATCTATTGCTTGCTTTGGCCTTAACCAACTATGAAGTGTGGTCACCTGCAGCAATCTCTTTGGGCCTTGAAAGAATTAACACTACTTTATTACCCTTGAATGCAAACACATAGGTATTATTTCCAGAATTGGGAAATCTATATCATATAACCAAGGTCGCTTAATAAATATAAGGGACGTCCATAGGAAGAATGTTGCACCAAGGTCCTCGTTGAAAGATAATCAAATAGGGACCAAACATCGTTGGGTGACAACATGAAAAGTCCTGTCGATCCAACTGACATTAGACGGCACCAGGTGTTTCTTGGCCTTCATACATATCTTATCTAAGGCTGCTTGGCGACTCCATTAACACAAATACCTCCATCTCTAATCACTTCGCAGAACTTGTGCTTCATATTGATAAAGGTATAAATCTTATATATCTCCGCTGCCAACCTAATCTCCGATCGAGTGTGTAGTAGGCATGCTGTTCACAACGTGTATGGGTGCAAATGAGGATGGTAAATCATTCTTAACGTCAGTAGCACCATCCTTAACTATGTTGATGTCATCCTCGAATTTTGGCCCATCATTGTTGTCTGACATTTATGTGCAAAATGACTATCCATGATAGTTGAAGCACTTAGGACCCTTACTACCACACTTGCATACAGTGGCATCCCCTTTATCCTTGTTGGCAGTGTCATGAGGTTTAACATTATCATTCTATTGTCATTAAGGTTGCTTCCGGTCTTGCTAAGCCTTTATATAGCTAGGGGCCTTCAAGTACTGTTATATCGCTACAGCTAACTGATAGGTCTTTTCTACATAATCGATCAGGGTATGAAGCATCCCACACTTTATCTCAGTACTTCCAGAAGAAAGCAAGACAACGTGATGCGGGAATTTTATACCACGTCACATTGAACCAACTCCTCCTCAAATATAGTCATACACTTTATCTCAGTACTTACCAGACTTAGTGCTTACCCTAGCCTCCATAATAACAAATCTAGCATTCATTTCAGCAAATGAGTCATGACTCCCGGTTCTTGGTTCAACAAATTCGTTTAAGAACTTTCATTGTAGCCTTGGGTCCAAGCTTTTTAAAGGCAGCCTCTTGGGCCCTTTTGGGGCCTAGGCCACAAGGACTTAGTCAAGCTTGTTACTGAGACAGCCACCTAAACACGCAAGATGTCTGCCTCGACCTGACTTGGACCGCCTTGTAATGCCTGCCTCCATCCACCTAAACCCCCCAACAACCAATGCCAGAAGTCACACATTTAACTTTCATTATAGCGTTTTCTCTATCTTACAGTCCTACTAAAACCATGTTTCTATTTTCTCGGTCTCTATTCTCCAACTCTAAGCTGCTAGCAGTTAACCTCCAAATTTTCAATATAATCCCTCAACTTATCTCTGATTATATCTCTTTCCTTTTTTCTGTTTTTTTCTTCTACGACTGAGAGATTTGAGAAATGCAGAAGGAATGGGTAGTAATAGGGATATACCCAAAAGTAGTCCACCCCAATGAAGGCAGCCTACCAAAACCAAGCCCTAACAATCATATAAAATCAAGTCAAGGGAGCCCAAGAAAGAATAGCCCACAAACAAATGAGCTTGGCAACTGAAGGACAAAGCCAAAGTAAATTCCCTAGAGAAAACCTAAAGGCAACTTGCAAATAAAGTTACTTGAGCCCCAGGTGCCGCAAACTATTGAGGGCAACTTGGTAAAAGGGAAAGCTTGGAGGCCAAGCACATCCTATTCCCCCCTACAGTATAAATACACCCCCTCACACAAAGTAAAGATAAGCACTCTTCCCCACGCAAATCCATGTCAAATTCTTTACTGATTTCTTCTATTTTCTGGTAACTGACTTGCTCGTCGGAGGGGCTACGGGCTGCAGGCAAGAAATACTCCATTCTAATCTGTACGAAGTCTCTTTTATTTTTTGAGCAGTTAAAGGGAATTTTTATTGATGGTGTAAAGGAAGTACTAAGAATTCATGTAATGCAACGTTCTCATATTTACGCGAGAATGCCTTTTACCTAGTGTTTACTCTATCATTCATTCTTGTATGGATTTTATTCCAGACCATCCAACAACTGACAACTGTTTAAAGATGTCTCCTAAATACCCATGAACACTTGTTTATAGATTCTTGATATATTATTGGATATCATCTTGTTATCGGTAGTATTCATCTTGTTCCATATTGTTACATGTTTTACTTCTATAATGTTAGACTATTACATGTCATATAGTATACTTGTAACTTGTCTAGCTTGTACTTGTATTTGATCCAATTCTGAATGAATAACTAACATGACAACTTTAGAGAACGATCTTTATCCGGAGTTCTACGATGCTTTTGAGGGTGAGATAGCTACCGATGTTAATGATGTTGTTCCCGGTTCTTCTGAAGACCATATTCCGAAGTTGCTTATTACTTTTCTTTATGCTTTGCATACTCTTTCGTAGTAGTCTAGTTAAGTCTTTTATAGTCCAACGGGTTTGTTCTCAAGACTTGATATATTTGGAGACATTTGATCTTTAGATGACTTGGATGATGATGACGGGATATTATGTGAGTCTTTTAGGTCATACTGTTCTATTCACTGTTTCGTGATCATTAGTTCTATGGATGTATTAGATGACGATAATTGTGGATATATATTCTACTTAGTAGTTATAGACAACGTAATATATTATTGGGTACTCTTAGTAGGAGTTTCCTAGTATGTATATGCTGGGCGTAGCACGTAGTGGAAGCGGGTCGTGACACAAACCGTCTGCGTTTTTCTTCGACCCTGATTTTGTTCGTAGACGATTGCTTGTTGGAAATAAAAATAATAATAATAATAAAAAAGTTCTATAGATAGATCGTCTATGTTTTTTCTTCAAACTTGATTCTGTTTGTCGACAAAATCAACAAGCAAGTCCTATAGACGGGTCGTCTACATTTTTTTCTCACCAGAGTTTTGTTCATATGTGACTGTTTGTTAACAACAAGCAATTTCCATCGACAAACTATATGCATTTTTTTCTTCAAACCTGATTATGTTCGTTGGGGCTGCTTGTTGAAAATCAGTAACGAATTTCCATGGACAAACCTATGCATTTTCTCCCGGTTTTGTTTTTTGTTCGTTTGTGACTGCTTGTTGAAAACCAACAAGCAAGTTCCATGGACAGACAGTCTGCATTTTCTCTCATCAAAGTTGATCGTTTGCAAGTGCTTGTTGAAAATCAACAAGCAAGTCCATTGTTTGAAACCAGCCTGCTGGGAATCCAACCCTAAATTTAATCGAGGCCCCTGTCTTACCACCTTGAGGTCCTGCTTGTTGGGAATCTAGCCGTATTAGAGGTGGAGAAAGCAATCTAGAGTGGTCAAGGGAGTTGACGATCGAAGTTCCCAGCGGAATCCAATGAACTTGTCGGCTAGAAATCTGGAGGTAGGCGAGGCATGTTTTTTTGCTAGTTACTATTTTTCGGATAGGACCTACGGGAGTTATGGGGGCTCAATCTGGATGGTCCAGATAGGATATGGGGATGACTTGAGAGTCAAATTAGGTTCCTAATCATATTAGGATTTGCTTAACTCCTATAAATAAGAAATTAAGAAGGATTTCAAAGGTGTGCTCTTCATTTGGGCTCAAGGGAGTTCCACAACCGTTATAAGAGTTCTACATCTCTTACGTTCTTCCACTTCAATAAGGAGAAGAGTTTTTGAAAGATCGTCATCTTCATCTTCTCCACCTGGGGTTCGAGATCGTCACCGCGGCATCAATAGGGCAACCATTACTAGGTGAGCTTGTAAGGGTTGGGTTTTTTAAGTCATCCCAATTTATTGTATCTTATTTCTCTTGAGATGTGTAAGGGGTTAACTTTTGGGGTGACTGAGATAACAAAATAATTATATTTGCAATCTTGTTGAATATAGATTAGGAGTTGCACGGGTGCTACCACAAATCATGTGTTTGTTCTTTGCTTGACCTCGTAGCAAGTTGCGGTTCATATCTTTGTTAGGTGTGGTCCACGCTTCCGCACACACGTTCCCAACAAAGTGGTATTAGAGCCTCCATTTCGAGGAGGATGAAGATACGGCCATAGCTACAAAGAACTATTCACGCGTTGGTGACCCTCACAAGGAGCAATTGGACGATTTGAAAGCCAAGGATGGAGGATCTCCAACAGTACAAGGATTTGCATGCGCATTCCCAACAAAGTGGTATCAAAGCCTCCATTTTGAGGATGACAAAAGTATGACCATGGCTACGAAAAAGAACTATTCACACATGGTGACCCTCATAGGGAGCTATTGGATGATTTGGAAGCCAATAATGGAGGATCTCCTATACTAATACTACAAGGATTTGCATGGTACTTTGGAGGACGACAACGTCAAGCCAAAGGATATGACTACCAAAGGCTGGAAGAAGTTGGACCAGAAGACAATTTGATTCATCAGCAAATGATTGCACGAATCGATGTTTCATAACATTTCAATGCAGAATTCATGAATGAAGCTATAGGAGAAGCTCCAATTGTTGTACGAGCGGTAAACGAGTGGCAATAAGATGTTTCTTATACGCCAACTTGCCAAAGCGAAGTACAAGGAGGGCGCCTCGATAGCACAACATTTAAACAAGGTTCAGAGTATGGTCAATCAACTGTAAGCTATGAAGATAACTTTTGACGATGAGCTTCGGGCCCTCTATAGTGTGTTCTCTGTCGAATAGTCAAGAGACGGTGGTGTCGTTGAGTAAGTATACCCCATGGACCTGTCAGATGGACTTGGTCAAAAGCAATCTATTGAACGAGGAACTTCGGCGTAAGCAACATGAATCATCGTAGTAGAGTCTTCCCTTGTTACTTCTGAAAGGATGGGAAGGCCCAAACAAGGACATAAGAGAGTTCTCGAAATTTTGCAAGGATGGACCGCAAGGAAGATTGTCATCATTGTTGCCAGAAGGTGCACTACAAAAGGGACCACAAAAAGTTCAAGGATGAGAAGGTGCAAGGCAAGTTAGAAAATATGGAGGAATTGATGGCTTTGGTCAATGGAGATTGCATCGTTGCAACTAATGAGGCATTGGACTCTTGTAGAATGTGTGATAACCATTATTTGGTCTTGGATACGAGAGCACTTATCACGCGAAACTACAGAGGGATATATTCACAAATACTGGTGAGGTACTCAAACCGTTGAAAGTGTCAATTCGAAACCACTGAAACCTCCGAAACCGCGTTCGAACTAACAATTAAAAAGGGACGATACTCTTACCCATAATGGTACTTCAAACAATGCTATGAACAAAAAATAAATTCTCAACCTCGAATTCAATGCCCAAATAAGTAGCTTACTTTTGTTATATAGCCTCAAAAAATTTGGCCATAAAAAAATATTAATCATATTTAAAATCAAACAAGTCAAGTAGCATGTTCCTATATAAACCAAGCCCCAAAAGATAAAATATACTAAATAAAATAAAATAAAACAAGTCCATAATGAACAAACCAAAGAGATCATAATAAACCTAGCGTCTCAAATTAATTAGTTCCAACTGGACCCAATCTCCATTCAAACTTAAAGCTTCTGAACTGATCCGTCATCAGGTTTTTGGAAATTACACTATAAAATGTCCTAATTTTGAAATAGTGATATGAACAATTCCATGTTAAAAGACCTAACATCAAGAGTACAAGATTTCAATGTAACTCAAAAGTAGCTTAGGGGCCGTTTGGTTTCCTGTAAATGGCATGCAACATTTTGCACAACATTTACACTATTTCAGGTGTTTAATGTATATAGTGAAAATAGTGCAAGAAATGTCACACCACATCTCCTAAATAATGTAGACTTTGTTGCGTTCAAATAGTTTTCAATTGTCAAACTGCATGTTTGGCTACTGGAAACTATTTGAAAGTTGGAGACCTAGTTTCTTTCGAGTTTCTAGAAACTAAATAAAGTAGGTTTCGAAACTATAAAAGTTGTTTGTTTGCTATAAACTAGAATAAAGAAACTAGATTAATAATAATGACATGTCACTATTAAAATAATATATATGTGGACCATTTTTATTAGTGTGGACCAATTTTGTACATAAATAACAATAATAATAACAATAAATGTTGTCCCAAGTAGTTTCTTGACTTTCCAACATTTCGGATGGAAACTAGATGGGCATACAGTTTCCATTATGATGGTGGAGCAGAAAGTTTGGACATTCAATGTCATAAAGTTTCACAAACAAATAGTACATCAAATGAAAACTAAGAGGACTTTCTACTAGTTCGCATGCTACTTTCCTGTAGCCAAACAAGAAAATCCTCTCGTCATTCAATGTCATAAAGTCGTATTTCTTTTTCCATCATCAAATATTGAAACCAAGGCCTAATACATCAACAAAGAATGATTTTTTAAGTCATGCAATATCATTTACATGCAACCAAACAATGTAACTGCTATACCAGTTGCAACAACAAATGCTACATGCAACATTTCATTTATGCAACAAAGATTAAGAGAAAATTAGGGGGTGGGGGGGGGGGGGGGTTCCACTAATTGGTTTTTTTTTCCTCACTAATTAGAGGTGTGGCACTAATTAGTTGGTGGGGTCCCACTTCACTAATTAGATCCTCTAGTTAGTGCTTTATAAAGTTGTTCTTTTTCACTAATTAGTGATTATATGTTTATTTTTCAATGTCTAATTAAACATTAGTTTACTTTTGTACCCTTATTATATAGTATTCCAAGATAAAATATTTTGCTACTGGTATGCCGAAAATTATCAAGACAACTTTAAACTGTATTTATATCAAAATAACTTCATTAAAAATTAAGTGAAATGTCACATTCCTAGACTATATATCATGCATGTCAAAGCAATTACAAAACAAATCATAAACAAGTCTCTTACCACTCGCAACAACAACCACAACAAAAGCAATTAAACTACATTAATCTCAAATTTTTGTGCATAATTCCACCACAATTAGATCAAGAATTCATGCATAAATAGTTGGTCTTTCTTTGTGTTTCTCTCTTTTCATATTTTATATCACAAGTGTTAAAGATATAAGAAAAAATATTGAATTTTGCTAGGAGTTACAATAATTATTTTTACATCCAATTAGAAATGGGTTGCAAAGAAAACAACATGCTATTGTTTTTTTTCGGAGCCTCTAATTAGTCTTAAAGCTTTAATTGCATCTAATCAAGGCTCGCAGTATCGATATCGGTATCGGAATCGATATCAGACCCTTCCTATGAGGATCGGGATCTATGATATCAGACCCTTTCAGATATGAATATCGAATTTTTTGGTATCGGAAAGCAACTATTTATTAAAAATTTAGGAAAAAAATACTTTATACATTTATGCATAATTTTTAAGTATTCTATATGTTGTTTCTTAATAGTTTTGAAATTGAATAAAATAATAGTAACTTTTACTGATTTGTTTTACCTGCAATAAATAAATTTTCTTCATTTAAATATTTTTACAACCTTACTATGCTTTTACACCCTTGCTATTTGTCTTTTTTCATTCAATTTTCTATACCAAATTGATTAGAAAAGAGACCCCAACATCGGTATCGGCCAGTATCGGTAGCAGTCGGTATCGGATCGGGACATACCAAGCAATATTGGTATCGGCCGTATCGGCTCGGTATCAGCATATACTGCAAACTACACTAATTAGATGCAAAAAAAAAAAAACGGCATTTTTTGTGGACCCATCTCTAATTAGACCAAAACAGTGATCCACCTCTAATTAGAGGTAAAAACGAACACCGCCCTTAGTTTAAGGGAGAAAAAAACGAACTTGTATTGCCAAGTTGTTCTGATATTTTAACCAGATCAGATCCACCAACTACACCGACCATAACAACCTGATATAACATTAACAATAATGATAATGAATTTAATTTTCACTCTCACCCAAAAGAAGGGGAGAAAATAAAGAGAGGAAGGGTTAGGGATTTGTTATTATTTCACCTTCTGGAGTTGTTTCATGAAATCGAGCATCACCGGCGTCACAACCTTCCTTGGAGTAGTGAGAGTGCCGTCGACATCGAACAAGGCGATGAGACCGGGAGTCCTCGCTGCCATTGCTCAGGCTAGCCGCTGCTTCCCTACCAAAATATCCGATGAAGATCGAGAAGGAAATCAAAATTAAACCTCTGAGAAATGGAGGAAGAAGCTAATGTTCCGAAGAAAACTCACTCGAGGATATAGGAGTGCAAGTTATTTTGAGTCAGATCTGGATCTGGGAAAGACGAGTTAGTTTGTATTTGTATGGGAGGTCTGAACTGTGTACGCCTGTGGTGCTGCCACGTTTTAAAGGTTACAAATGCGGATCCGAAGCAAGCAAACGATGCGCCGGGCCACGTGCAACGCGCTTCTGCTTCGCGTTCTGTCCGCTTTGTATTCATTTCAAGTATTCTATGACCTTGAGAAAGTTTCGTATAAAAATTTTTTTAATATTTTTCACATTTCATTTTTTATGGAGAAGAAAAAAATTCAACATTTACGTACTCATATTTAATTAGATTAAAAATATATTATCCAACAAATTTAAAATTTTCATCCTTACAATTAAATACTAAAAAAATATATAAATTAAATTGATAACTAATTATTAGGATTATGTCTTTAACCAATTATATATTTTTTTAGGTTAAATAATTAATGTAAAAATAATAAGTATTATTATTTAACTATTTTAACTACTTGTTCCTAATAACTAACTATCTTGATTTCTGTAGATACATAAAAAACAACGAACTTTGCTAAAGCCCATAAGAAGAGCAACAGGGGGTTAGTCAAGTGTTCCCCAGCCGTTGGAGGCTAAAACTCTGGCGAGGTCTTCCTAGACGTTGGAGGCTAAGCTCTAACGGGGATGCCCCAGTCGTTGGAGGCGAAGCTCCAACGGGGTATCCCCAGTCGTCGCAGGAGGCAAAGCTCCAGCAAAGATGGTCCATCCACTATAAGTTAAACTCCAACGGACATAGTTTTAATTTGGCACTAGAATGTGATCCCAGCACCACTCTCGTTAATGCTACTGACACATCGTACAACCATATACGATGTGATTTAATGTCTATCATTAATGATGTAATGACTGAATTATTCGACATAATGTCTATCTTTAATATAATGGCAACTGCATGACATGACTCAATGTGTATCACTAATGCACTCTAACGAGAAGAAGGTGGTGTAGTGGCAATACTTCTTTGAAGTCTGTTAGAAGCATTGGAAGAAGTTGAAGGGATGCTCGTACTTTTTTCACCCCTATGAAGAGACCACCATGACATGTAGACATAGGCAAAAGGCAAGTCTTCATCATCTTGAACATTTCTTTGCCTTCTAGAGCACTGGCCAGTTGGTGAAGTGAACTGCAGAAACGTCTTCATAGGTGTCTCAACTGCCTTGGAGCAACATCAGTTGATTACAGTGTTGTGATAATGATGCCCACAAGGAGGCATCACTGCTACAATAGAAGTCCCTCTTTCTTTATGCTTCTAGTTGAGCACATTGCGTAAGTCAAGATAGGAAGAAGGCAAATTCTGCTTAGGCATGCAGAGCTCGAGTTGTTGCTTTTTTTTTATGCGTACAGTCTTGTACGCTACTACACATAGTACATGTCTTCTCTCTTCTATGAACTGATTATTGGAATCTGGATGAGAAATATCTCCAACTCCAGAATCTGTACCCAGAACTTGGACTTCTACACACTTGTGGCTGTTGTTGGAGACATATTCTGCATTTTTTGCCATCCAAGCTTTCGGTACATAATCGCCTGAGCTTTGCATTACGGGACGTCTCAATCAAAAGAGAAAGATCCCCACAATCCAGAAACTGTATCATCCCCACTTGTGGACCACTATTCAACTGGCAGTTATCACATAATAATTCAATGTTGTTATTATATGCATACGAAACATCTGCCAGATCGTATGTCTTTAGCAAGCTTCAAGTTACTGCACCATTGAGACAATGAGCTCAAAGGCGAAAACAATAATAAACTTCAATATGCCTCAATAAACATGGTGGGGATTCAATCTAATAGGAAGAAGTCAAAAAAGCAAGGAGAAACTAAGGGCCTGTTTAGTTACAAGTTTAAAAGAATTTTTCTACTTTTAAACATCAATTTTTCCAAAAATAGTGTTTGGCAATCCAAACTCTAAAAATGCTTTTTTTTTAAAAATCATTGGTACTGAGCATTTAAATATAATTGTCTCAGCGGAGACAAAACCAGTTTTTTGAGTGTTCGTTTATCCATTTGGTCATTATTATTTTTTCTCACGGGTACGGTGCGGGGCATTACAGCAGGAGGCTAAGATCCAGCGAAGATGGTCCATCTGCTATAAGTTAAACTCCAACGGTCATAGCTTTAGTGCTAGAATGTGATCCCAGCGCCGCTTTCGTTAATGCTACTGACACATTGTACTGCTACAGATGATGTGACTTAAAGTGTATCATTAATGATGCGATGACTAAATTATTCGACATAATGTCTATCTTTAATGCTATGGCAACTACATGACATGACATGACTCAATGTGTATCATTAATGCACTCTAACGAGAAGAAGGTGGTGGAGTGGCAATACTTCTTTGATGATTTTGTGGTTTGTTTGAAGCATTGGAAGAAGTGGAAGGGATGCTCGTACTTTTTTCACCCCTACGAAGAGATCCCCATGACATGTAGACAGAGGTAAAAGGCAAGTCTTTATCGTCTTGAATTTTTTTTCCTTCTAGAGCACTGGCAAGTTGGTGAAGTGACCTAAAGTTTTTGGAACACAAACATCTTCATGGGTATATCAACTGCCTTGGAGCAACATCAATAAATTATAGTATTGTGATAATAATGCTCATAAGGAGGCATCACTGCTACAATAGAAGTCCCTCTTTCTTTATGCTTCTAGTTGAGCACATTGTGTAAGTCAAGATAGGAAGAAGAAGGCAAATTATGTCTCTAGACTACATTTTCCACGTGTAAACTTCCTGTATGTGGGTCCAGTTTAGTAGCCCGAGTTATTGTGTAGAAAGAGGTTCCATTATAAACTTTGTATATAGTTTACCATCTTTTGTGAATAGCACCGTCAATGGAGTTTGTTGCTGCTTTTGTTCTGCGCACAGATAAATGTGGTTCTTCTCTACTTGGGCATGCAGAGCTCGAGTTGTTGCTCTTTTTTATGCATATAGTCTTGTACGCTACGACACATAGTATATGTCTTCTCTGAACTGATTGTTGGAGTCTGGATGAGAAATATCTCCAACTCCAGAATTTGTACCCAGAACTTGGACTTCTATGCGCTTGTGATTGTTGTTGGAGACATATTTTGCATCTTTTGCCATCCAAGCTTTCACTACAATATCGTTTGAGCTTTGACTTACATGACGCCTTAATCAAAAGGGAAAATTTTTCTACAATCCAGAAACTGTGTCAGCCCCACTTGTGGACCACTATTAAGCTTGCAGTTCTCATATAAAATTCAATGTTGTTGTTATATGCATTACGAAACATCTGATAGACCGTATGTCTTTAGCATGCTTCAAGTTACTGCACCATTGAGACAATGAGCTTAAAGGCGATAACAACAATAAACTTCAATATGCCTCAACAAACATGACAGGGACTCAATATAATAGGAAGAAGTCATGTCGCGCCCCAGTACCGGAATACGGAGACGGACATGGCCAGCTACCCCGTACAAGGTACTATAAGTCGTACGGCGATCACGGCTGTATAAGACAAGGGGGTGTATGCTACAATCAAGTCTTCTATGGTCAAAAACTTTTATGTCTCAATCATTCAAACAAGAAACAGTAAGCATAGAGCATATATGATAAGCAATAAGGCGTCCTAAACGCTTTCTCAAAATATTCTGGAGTTCAGCTATGCAAAAATAAGAAGCTGAAAAAGTAGCAAAAGTATATGACAGTATTCAGCTGCAGTCTGATTTAATACAATCATGTAAGGAAACTAATGTCCAGATGAGCCGGCTAACAGGTGTCGGTGGATAAACGCCCAAAAGAAGTAAATGTGCAAGACGAGTAGGGAAGAAGAAAATTCTACTCGTTATCCCCTACGACCATATTCCTGGTGCGCGCCATGAGTTGGAGGAAAGAACGCTAGATCCTCAGGTGCTGGCTCGAGACTTGACCATGCAAAACCAGTGGGGTTAGACCCCAAATAGCAAGTACCACAAAGGAAACACAAAATAGAGAAACAAAAATCCAAAAATAATAATATAATATTACATAAGTTCAGTGTCGTAACTTAGGTCCATGGAATATCCTAGTGCTAAGGGTCAACCCTACAACCAAACAAGGACAAGGGTTGAACCCTCACACTATGATAGTCCATTTTCCTAGGCTACTAGCTGAAATAATATAATCACAAACAATTTCATTTCTTATATCGGCCAATCATTTATACGGCTTGCTATTTGTGGAGTCTGAGGTTATCTCAAAATAATGCATAATAAGTATCCTCAGATTACGTCAGTACCGAACATGAGCTAACCGAACCAATATAATAAAATAACCACTTGCAGGATGCACCAGTCCCCCATAGGGCCATGGTATTAGCGGTTCCAGTCCTCCTATATTAAAATAGTGGCTCGGCATAATAATAAGTCAGATACTACACTCCATTAAGGCAGATGATATACAGTATCTGTGGTAGCCAGCCCACAACGCACTTAGAATGAATCTCTGTGTAAAAGGTTCATTGGCATGATCTCGGGATACCATTTCGTCCAAATGTTACTACCACTTTTAGTTACCTAATTAGCCCTAGGTTGTATTTGAAATCTCAAGACATGGTCACATGAGGATTTCCCTTATGATTTCGTACAAAGTACGGGCATGCTAGATACGAATCTATGGAAGTCAAATCTGGATTGACCCGAGCGTGTATGCAACATTCATACAATCAAAAATCCTAGCCACGTTTTGGTAGTTCGACTCTCTTATTATGCCCATGCTGGGGAATAATGTTTATATTTATAATATCATGCGTTCAGAAATTTGGAGGTATTCTCAATGCACAATCCAAATATAATTACTTAACATGTGACACGATGTGTCGTAACTCGGTGCACATGAAAACATGAATAATTATTAGGCAATAGTAGTATCAGCATGGATACAGTATTCGAGTCCAATTATCAATTATATATCGGGTCACATGAATCAAAAAAATATTCGATCAAACAAGCAGGGCCACATGGGTCTCTAGGCCGTATAACAATCCTGGCCTCATGACAATCCTAGCCGTATGAGAAGTCAGGCGGCATGACAATCCTGGCCGTATGGAGTCATGGCTAAGGTCTACTCCTCGGGATAAGTGATGAAGCGACGGAAAATAAATAAAGTGTCAGTGATGTGACATAAAGTGTGATATGACATAAAGTGTGTCAGAAAGAAAAGACAAAATCATAAAAAGAAGCGCCAAAGATGCGCCAAAGTTCAGAGTCATGCGTCCAAGGAAAGGTGGTCGCATGCTCTGCTTGCCGCATAAGTTCGATATCGCATGGAGTTTGATGCCGCACGGAGTGTCTTTTGGACTTAGCGAATTTCTCATTCGTTTAGCGAGTGAATGCATAAAGTGCTCAAGGACACTTGTGTAGATCAGCAGTCATGCGTCCAACAAGATGGACGCATGATGTCAGTATAGGACAAGAGTTTATCTGCATTACCCTCTCGGGCCGCATAACACTCTCAGCCATATAGCTCACTGGCCATATGAAGACTTCGTCTTCTCCAACAGCAGGTTCGGCTAAGGCAAAAACTCCCAAAAATTGAAATCTTATTTTCTTCATAAAAATCTCATTTAAAGTCCAAACCAGGTAAACCAAAAGCCAAAATGCTCTAAATCTAAAGATTTAACATGTAAAAAAAATGGTTTTTAAAGACACAAGTTTAATAGATCAAAACTAAAAAAAACTCATAAAACCAAGTAAAAATCTAAGTTACAAATATAGATCTACACTAATCCATCCATCAAAACATAAAACTCCAAGAACTAAAAGTGCTTAGAAACACATAATAAATATAATAGAACAATAATATGGAGAGTTTTTCCATTTTTCATGCAAGGTGTACTTGCCTATGAAATGGGAAGAGAAAGCTAAAGAAAGAGGAAAAAATGAAGAAGTGAAGAGAGAGAATAAAATGTTAGTTTATATATGCTAGGGTTTAAGATTTGAACCAAAGACTCTCATGAGTTGAACCAACCTACAAAATAAACCATGAACCAGGTTAAACCAAAGAATGGGTCTAGTCTCCATGCACATGCAACTATGCTAAAAATAAAAATAAGTTCCAAATACGTATATCGGGAACGGAGAGTGACATCTCTATCCACCTTAGAAAAATTTTGTCTTCGGAATTTGAATCAAAGCAATAGCTAAAAAATTCAGGACAAGCACGATATAAACCTAAAAAATTTAGGACAAGCATGATATAAACCTACTAGCAACTACTCATGCAAGCAATATCATCACAACACCTAAGTGATCACCTGATCATAAAATTTGAGATATGAAGGCATAAGATAGAATATACCTTCCGAATCGAACATATACGGGTACCGAGACCGAACATCGTTCTCGCGCTCCCACGTCAATTCTCCAAGAGTGTGATGTCCCCAGGCCACTCGAATAAAAGAAATAGTCCGAATCTTGAGTACTTTCTTTCTTCGATCCAGAATGGATACGGGTTGCTCCTCATAAGATAAGTCGATACCAACGACTAATTCAGAGCGATTGAGGATATGACTCGGATCTGGAATATACCTACGCAACTGAGACACATGAAATATATCCTGTATCTCACGTAGCGAAGGTGAAAGGGCAAGACAATAAGCAACATCGCCTACCCACTCGAGAATATCGAACGGACCTACGTATCTGTGTCACGCCCCAGTCCCAAAATATCGAGGGACTAGACACGTGGCAATGGCCAGCAGCACGCACCGATGGACAAACCCAATTTAATGGATCTATCGGGGCATACTTAAGCTGTAATATAAGGTCTACAATAGTCAGAGTTTACTACAACAAGTCAGAACTAATCTCATCCACACAAAAGATAATAAGATCATCAGCAATAAGGAAAGTAAATCAAACATCCAGTCTCAGCAAAGTAATTCGGGTAACAACCCGATACAAAGTCTGTTACAATTGTTTTAATTAAACAGGAAATAAAGAGTTTAATTAAATAGGAAAGAGAGTCTATTTGCCATAAAAACTGAGCATGAAGAAGCAGTTGTTCAGGAGAAGTCCTCAGCGATCACCTCGTCCTCAGGTACTAGTACTGTTCCGTGAAGTACCCTTGTTCCGTATACCTCTGGATAAACCTCGTCTGCAAATCCTGGGGACATAATCCGGATCCAGGTCCTCAGGGGACATAGCAAGGTACAAGAAAGCTCATGCCAAAATAAGTGCAGTACAGCAAATAAATGAAACAATAGGGTCAACTATATAACCATCTATGTGAAATGCAAGTTGAGAGCATCACTAGAACTTAGGCTGATACCACTACAAGCTCTGTGTCGGGGAGCCGGTAGCAGTTATACTATGAATTTTACTATGTGTTTACTATGGATTTTTATATATATATAATCAGCCTGTAGCCTGTGTGTCTCTCCCACCCAATGTAATCATACATCTCATGTCCACAATGCCTCATGTCCACGTCACGTAAGATCATATCTAATGCAGTGAGTCATACTATGTCTATGAATATGATGTCTAGGAATGTAATATCTAAGTCATAAATCCTGAAACCTACACAGAATCACCTTAAATATTTTAGGAATATTCTGTCTCATGATTTGTGTCAGGTGTCCTGGGTATAATGTACTTGATATGGCAAGTACGAGAATGTAAATGTCACGATATCCATCTCTAGTTGACCTTACACAACCCCGCGTACGGTGTTGGCACCCGACTATTAATTGGACGCTAAGTAAGTCAAAACGGCCCTAGGTTTAAGCATGTACAATAATTATTTAAAGTCAAAAAAATATGCAACAAGACTGCAAGATGGCAAAGTACACTTGCCTGGGTTTTCAGCTCCAAGTGTAGCTCTGGCTTCAGCGGGAATTGCAGGCAGTACTCCGGTTGCTGAAACAAACATCACCATCAGATCCAGAAAATATCAATCAGCTAGAAACGCCTGTCCTTGAGTCCAATTTGGACACAGGGACGAAAATGACATTTTTGGGTCAAAGCGGGGTCCACATGTGGCCCACTTTGCACCGAAAAATGTGTCAGGGTCAAAGGTCTCCAAATTCGTCCAACTTAGTGTTAGCAGGTCAGGAACGCTGATACGAACCCAACGGAACTTCCAGAATTGGATTCCGATGAGCCGTTCTCAAAATCGCCCGTCGAGTGGAGCTTGTGGGGCCCACGACACGCGATTTTGCCAACGTTCTCAGAATTGAACCAAACTTGGCTCACAGGACCAGCGTATTGCTACGAGTCCGATGGCGCAAGTTTCGTCTCGATTCGACGTGCGTACACTAAGTTACAGCTACAAACAGAAAAGTCGGATACGGGGCGTTGTCTGCGGATACGCACTGATTCCGGTGTACACGCACATCCGAATCAGTTTGTGCGAAATCCCGCACGTCCGTATCAACGACGCGCACGTATCGGTGAAGACCGCACGCGACCAAGTCGTCCCGTTTGGCGGGGCGTACTCAGTTCCGGGGTGAATCAGGGCGTTAGTTTTCCCGTTTTTGGATCGCGGTTCACGATCACCACAGGACGTGATGCACCGAGCGAGTTGCATGGGCACCGAGGGGGTCACGCAGGGTTCGCGATGCAACTGACGGAAACGAAAATGGTTAAACGAGCAGGGAGATACGCGTACCTGAACAGGGTTCGAAAAACCCAAAATATCTCGTGTCCGACACGACGCGAAGGGCCGTGTCCGTGTCCTGAGTCCTGTGTCCTAGGGTTTAGGGCTAGGGGATGCTGCCGGAGCTGAGGCGGAGGGGCCGGTGGGAGGCTGGGGTCGGCGGCGCTGGCCGGAGGCGGCCGGGGAGCAGAGGCGGCCGGCGCTCGGGAAGCTGGACGGAGGCTGAGGCGCGGTCGAGGTCGGCTGCTGGGCCGCTGCGGGCGGGGAAGAAGGGGAGGAAGGAGGAGGTCGTCGGTGGCTGAGTTGGGAGGCGGGACACGGCGGGTGTGCGGTGGCGGCATCTCGGCGAGGGGAGGCGGTCTAGGGTTTTGGGGATGGCCGGAGAAGGAGCTCGGGGGTTTATATAGCCGGAGATGAGGAGAGGGAGCGGCGGCCGGTGAGGGGGAGAGGAAACGGCGGGTCGCCGGGGGTTGCAGGGAGGCCGAGCGGCGGAGGGACGCCGGAGCGGCGCGGCCGTTGCTGCGGAGAAGAATCGTCAGGGTCGGCTGAGCGGTCGGGAGGGTGTTGAGGGGTTTTCGGGTTCGCGGGTACGGGTCGGGTCGGGTCTGCGGATCCGGCCCGATCCAAATCAAAATGCGAGTCGGGCGGGTCCAAGCGGGTCGGGTCTGACCCGGATCCGACCCGCTAACTGAGCGGTCCGGTTCGGGTAGACCGGCCGGTCCGGTTCGGTTCAAATTAATTTGGGTTGGTTTATTTTAAAATAAACCCGGTTTAATTAGGGTTTAATTACAAAAATAGTTTTTATGACTTTTTAAATGCTTCCGGGGTCCAATAAATTCTCAAACAATTACCCTATGTCTAGTTTTTCATTTTACACCATAAAATATTATTTTCTTAATATTTTAATATTATTTATTATCATTTAAAAATTATTTAATAATTAAAACACCTGAATTTAATTTCAGAAAAATCTCAGAAAATTCCAGAAAATTGTGAAAAATCCAAATTTAAAAATTCTTGAAAATCAGGGGGTTTACAATCTACCTCTAATCGGTCAACAGAGATGACACGGTTGAAAAATTTATTCGAAACACATCAAGATTAAGAAAAGTCAAGGTTGTGGGTTTAACACATAGGGAAAATCATTTCCCTAAGCAATGAAAGTTATGCAATTTCCCAAATGTAAGAAATCTAGAAGATTACAGTTTAGAAAACCAGGTTTTATCCTTTAAAAACTTATCAGGTTATCATTTATAAAATATTCTAGATTATTTAGCAAGTTCAAAAATTACTTAGGTGATCACTAGGTTATCTATTATTAGCAAGTTAAGTTAAGTCTAGGGTCACGAACCAGCAGGCACGAAGTAAAGCAATAATAAAAACAGAAAACTATAGAAACTTAAGCGCATTAGCTACTCCTTGGTTCTGCGCGTCTTCCAAGGTCATCGCGAAGGCTTGTCCCCGTCCTTGTGGTGGATTCCTCTGCTGCTGCTGCTGGGCTTGTTGGAAGAGTGCTGCTTGTGGTTCCAAGGGTGGCCTCGGCTGATACCCTCCTGGTGTTGGTAGAGCTTGTTGGGTTGTCCTTGGTGCTCCTCCTCGATGCTGAGGACAATCCTTGGCTATGTGTTGATTGGTTCCGCAAATTAAGCATAATCCCAACTTGCGTCTGCAGTCCTTCTCAAAATGGCCTACCTTGCCACAGTATTGACATGTAGGTATTGTCTGCGGGGAGGCTCTGGGTGGCTAGTGTATATGAGGCCTCTTTGCAGCTTCTTCTTATGGTGCTTTGGCTGATGTGGAAGACCATTTCAGACTGGTCTCTCTCTTGGTGACGCGTTCCATGCGTCGGGCTGCAGCGAGAACGTTCGAGTAAGAGGTAGATGCGACGGACCCGATGAGTCTCTGCAGCTCAAAGTTTAGTCCGTCGAAGAACTTCTCAGCCTTCTCTTCTTCCGTTGGGATCAAAGTAGGGGTGAAGCGACTTAGACGAATAAATTCTGCGTTGTACTCCTCCACTGTCATATTGCTCTGAGTGAGGCGATTGAACTTGTCTCGCAGTTCTGATCGAGCGAAAGCCGGAATATACATCTCCTGAAAGAGTCTGGAGAACTCTTCCCAAGTGACTCGATCTGGTCCGAGCCGTGTCTCCTCGGATAGCCACCAGTGATGAGCATTGTCCGTCAACTGCATTCTGACGGCGGTCATCCAACGTTCTCTTGGAAGTTCAGCTGCTTCCAGCTGGTGTTGTATGTTGGTGAGCCACTCATGAACTTCGGTTGGTCCTTCTTTGCCCGAAAAGGTACGGGGCTTGAGTTGACGAAAATCGGTGATAGACCCCGTTGCTGGTCGCCTAGCTTGTGGGTTCGCCTGCTCCAATGCGTTTACTAGGCTGGTTCTCAGATACTCTGCCTCATGACGCTGCGCCTCCTGTTGAACTTGCTGTTGGGCTTGCATCATGGCGTAAAACATCTGGAACATCTGCTGTTCGTCCATTGCTTGCCCTGGTGGAAAGACAGGCATCGGTGGAACAAACTGCGGAGGCGGCGGGATGTCATCACGCCGGAACCTTGAATTATGCTGGGCTGCTTGATCGCTTTGAGAAGATTGTCCTCGACC
Source organism: Iris macrosiphon (assembly GCA_036927795.1). Classification (NCBI taxonomy): domain Eukaryota; kingdom Viridiplantae; phylum Streptophyta; class Magnoliopsida; order Asparagales; family Iridaceae; genus Iris; species Iris macrosiphon. The sequence goes on along the minus strand of JAYESA010000013.1, from coordinate 141,677,136 downwards.
TTCGGGTGTCACTCCTTCATCATAAGTAACCACAGCATCGTGTGGTGTACTCAAGGGATTTTCGTCTCCACTTCTTGGATCCATTAGTCTGCATCAAAAATAAAATATAAGAAGCGCACAGGATTTAAGGCTAGATGCAAGTCAAAAGTTAATTTGAATACGATACAGATATCAAGAACGATTCAAGCAAGTGGATGAGATCCTAAAAACTTATCCTATCTTACTGCAGGCCTGTTCGGTCCCTAAGTTGAAACCGAACAATTTAGTCGTTGACCTGCATGGGCCACCACAAAAACTATGTCACGCCCCAGTCCCAAAATATCGAGGGACTAGACACGTGGCAATGGCCAGCAGCACGTACCAATGGACAAACCCAATTTAATGGATCTATCGGGGCATACTTAAGCTGTAATATAAGGTCTACAATAGTCAGGGTTTACTATAACAAGTCAGAACTAATCTCATCCACACAAAAGATAATAAGATCATCAGCAATAAGGAAAGTAAATCAAACATCCAGTCTCAGCAAAGTAATTCGGGTAACAACCCGATACAAAGTCTGTTACAATTGTTTTAATTAAACAGGAAATAAAGAGTTTAATTAAACAGGAAAGAGAGTCTATTTGCCATAAAGACTGAGCATGAAGAAGCAGTTGTTCAGGAGAAGTCCTCAGCGATCACCTCGTCCTCAGGTACTGGTACTGTTCCGTGAAGTACCCCTGTTTCGTATACCTCTGGATAAACCTCGTCTGCAAATCCTGGGGACATAATCCGGATCCAGGTCCTCAGGGGACATAGCAAGGTACAAGAAAGCTCATGCCAAAATAAGTACAGTACAGCAAATAAATGAAATAATAGGGTCAACTATATAACCATCTATGTGAAATGCAAGTTGAGAGCATCACTAGAACTTAGGCTGATACCACTGCAAGCTCTGTGTCGGGGAGCCGGTAGCAGTTATACTATGAATTTTACTATGTATTTACTATGGATTTTTATATATATATAATCAACCTGTAGCCTGTGTGTCTCTCCCCACCTAATGTAATTATACGTCTCATGTCCACAATGCCTCATGTCCACGTCACGTAAGATCATATCTAATGCAGTGAGTCATACTATGTCTATGAATATGATGTCTAGGAATGTAATGTCTAAGTCATAAATCCTGAAACCTACACAGAATCACCTTGAATATTTCAGGAATATTCTGTCTCATGATTTGTGTCAGGTGTCCTGGGTATAATGTACTTGATATGGTAAGTACGAGAATGTAAATGTCACGATATCCATCTCTAGTTGACCTTACACAACCCCGCGTATGGTGTTGGCACCCGACTATTAATCGGACGCTAAGTAAGTCAAAACGGCCCAAGGTTTAAGCATGTACAATAATTATTTAAAGTCAAAGAAATATGCAACAAGACTGCAAGATGGCAAAGTACACTTGCCTGGGTTTTCAGCTCCAAGTGTAGCTCTGGCTTCAGCGGGAATTGCAGGCAGTACTCCGGTTGCTGAAACAAACATCACCATCAGATCCAGAAAATATCAATCAGCTAGAAACGCCTATCCTTGAGTCCAATTTGGACACAGGGGCAAAAATGACATTTTCGGGTCAAAGCGGGGTCCACATGTGGCCCACTTTACACCGAAAAATGTGTCAGGGTCAAAGGTCTCCAAATTCGTCCAACTTAGGGTCAGCAGGTCAGGAACAATGATACGAACCCAACGAAACTTCCAGAATTGGATTCCGATGAGCCGTTCTCAAAATCGCCCGTCGAGTGGAGCCTGTGGGGCCCACGACACGCGATTTTGCCAACGTTCTCAGAATCGAACCAAACTTGGCTCACAGGACCAGCGTATTGCTACGAGTCCGATGGTGCAAGTTTTGTCTTGATTCGACGTGCGTACACTAAGTTACAGCGACAAACAGAAAAGTCGGATACGGGGCGTTGTCTGCGGATACGCACTGATTTCGGTGTACACGCACATCCGAATCAGTTTGTGCGAAATCCTGCACGTCCGTATCAACGACGCGCACGTATCGGTGAAGACCGCACGCGACCAAGTCGTCCCGTTTGGCGGGGCGTACTCAGTTCCGGGGTGAATCATGGCGTTAGTTTTCCTGTTTTTGGATCGCGGTTCACGATCACCACAGGACGCGATGCACCGAGCGAGTTGCATGGGCACCGAGGGGGTCACGCAGGGTTCGCGATGCAACTGACAGAAACAAAAATGGTTAAACGAGCAGGGAGATACGCGTACCTGAACAGGGTTCGAAAAACCCGAAATATCTCGTGTCCGACACGACGCGAAGGGCCGTGTCCGTGTCCTGAGTCCTGTGTCCTAGGGTTTAGGGCTAGGGGATGCTGCCGGAGCTGAGGCGGAGGGGCCGGTGGGAGGCTGGGGTCGGCGGCGCTGGCCGGAGGCGGCCGGGGAGCAGAGGCGGCCGGCGCTCGGGAGGCTGGACGGAGGCTGAGGCGCGGTCGAGGTCGTCGGTGGCTGAGTTGGGAGGCGGGACACGGCGGGTGTGCGGTGGCGACGTCTCGACGAGTGGAGGCGGTCTAGGGTTTTGGGGATGGCCGGAGAAGGAGCTCGGGGGTTTATATAGCCGGAGATGGGGAGAGGGAGCGGCGGCCGGTGAGGGGGAGAGGAAACGGCGGGTCGCCGGGGGTTGCAGGGAGGCCGAGCGGTGGAGAGACGCCGGAGCGGCGCGGCCGTTGCTGCGGAGAAGAATCACCAGGGTCGGCTGAGCGGTCGGGAGGGTGTTGAGGGATTTTCGGGTTCGCGGGTACGGGTTGGGTCGGGTATGCGGATCCGGCCCGATCCAAATCAAAATGCGAGTCGGGCGGGTCCAAGCGGGTCGGGTCTGACCCGGATCCGACCCGCTAGCTGAGCGGTCCGGTTCGGGTAGACCGGCCGGTCCGGTTCGGTTCAAATTAATTTGGGTTGGTTTATTTTAAAATAAACCCGGTTTAATTAGGGTTTAATTACAAAAATAGTTTTTAGGACTTTTTAAATGCTTCCGGGGTCCAATAAATTCTCGGAAAATTACCCTATGTCTAGTTTTTCATTTTACACCATAAAATATTATTTTCTTAATATTTTAATATTATTTATTATCATTTTAAAATTATTTAATAATTAAAATACTTGAATTTAATTTCAGAAAAATCTCAGAAAATTCCAGAAAATTGTAAAAAATCCAAATTTAAAAATTCTTGAAAATAAGGGGATTTACAATTTACCCCCCTTAAGAGGATTGCGTCCTCGTAATCAAAGAATAATCGGTCAACAGAGATGACACGGTTAAAAAATTTATTCGAAACACATCAAGATTAAGAAAAGTCAAGGTTGTGGGTTTAACACATAGGGAAAATCATTTCCCTAAGCAATGAAAGTTATGCAATTTCCCAAATGTAGGAAATCTAGAAGATTACAGTTTAGAAAACCAGGTTTTATCCTTTAAAAACTTATCAGGTTATCATTTATAAAACATTCTAGATTATTTAGCAAGTTCAAAAATTACTTAGGTGATCACTAGGTTATCTATTATTAGCAAGTTAAGTTAAGTCTAGGGTCACGAACCAGCAGGCACGAAGTAAAGCAATAATAAAAACAGAAAACTATAGAAACTTAAGCGCATTAGCTACTCCTTGGTTCTGCGCGTCTTCCAAGGTCATCATGAAGGCTTGTCCCCGTCCTTGTGGTGGATTCCTTTGCTGCTGCTGCTGGGCTTGTTGGAAGAGTGCTGCTTGTGGTTCCAAGGGTGGCCTCGGCTGATACCCTCCTGGTGTTGGTAGAGCTTGTTGGGTTGTCCTTGGTGCTCCTCCTCGATGCTGAGGACAATCCTTGTCTGTGTTGATTGGTTCCGCAAATTAAGCATAATCCCAACTTGCGTCTGCAGTCCTTCTCAAAATGGCCTACCTTGCCATAGTATTGACATGTAGGTATTATCTGCGGGGAGGCTCTGGGTGGCTAGTGTATATGAGGCCTCTTTGCAGCTTCTTTTTGTGGTACTTTGGCTGATGTGGAAGACCGTTTCAGACTGGTCTCTCTCCTGGTGACGCGTTCCATGCGTCGGGCTGCAGCAAGAACGTTCGAGTAAGAGGTAGATGCGACGGACCCGATGAGTCTCTGCAGCTCAAAGTTTAGTCCGTCGAAGAACTTCTCAGCCTTCTCTTCTTCCGTTGGGATCAAAGTAGGGGTGAAGCGACTTAGACGAATAAATTCTGCGTTGTACTCCTCCACTGTCATATTGCTCTGAGTGAGGCGATTGAACTTGTCTCCCAGTTCTGATCGAGCGAAAGCCGGAATATACATCTCCTGAAAGAGTCTGGAGAACTCTTCCCAAGTGACTCGATCTGGTCCGAGCCGTGTCTCCTCGGATAGCCACCAGTGATGAGCATTGTCCGTCAACTGCATTCTGACGGCGGTCATCCAACGTTCTCTTGGAAGTTCAGCTGCTTCCAGCTGGTGTTGTATGTTGGTGAGCCACTCATGAACTTCGGTTGGTCCTTCTTTGCCCGAAAAGGTACGGGGCTTGAGTTGACGAAAATTGGTGATAGACCCCGTTGCTGGTCGCCTAGCTTGTGGGTTCGCCTGCTCCAATGCGTTTACTAGGCTGGTTCTCAGATACTCTGCCTCATGACGCTGCGCCTCCTGTTGAACTTGCTGTTGGGCTTGCATCATGGCGTAAAACATCTGGAACATCTGCTGTTCGTCCATTGCTTGCCCTGGTGGAAAGACAGGCATCGGTGGAACAAACTGCGGAGGCGGCGGGATGTCATCACGCCGGAACCTTGAATTATGCTGGGCTGCTTGATCGCTTTGAGAAGATTGTCCTCGACCTTCGGGTGTCACTCCTTCATCATAAGTAACCACAGCATCGTGTGGTGTACTCAAGGGATTTTCGTCTCCACTTCTTGGATCCATTACTCTGCATCAAAAATAAAATATAAGAAGCGCACAGGATTTAAGGCTAGATGCAAGTCAAAAGTTAATTTGAATACGATACAGATATCAAGAACGATTCAAGCAAGTGGATGAGATCCTAAAAACTTATCCTATCTTACTGCAGGCCTGTTCGGTCCCTAAGTTGAAACCGAACAATTTAGTCGTTGACCTGCATGGGCCACCATAAAAACTATGTCACACCCCAGTCCCAAAATATCGAGGGACTAGACACGTAGCAATGGCCAGCAGCACGTACCGATGGACAAACCCAATTTAATGGATCCATCGGGGCATACTTAAGCTGTAATATAAGGTCTACAATAGTCAGGGTTTACTATAACAAGTCAGAACTAATCTCATCCACACAAAAGATAATAAGATCATCAGCAATAAGGAAAGTAAATCAAACATCCAGTCTCAGCAAAGTAATTCGGGTAACAACCCGATACAAAGTCTGTTACAATTGTTTTAATTAAACAGGAAATAAAGAGTTTAATTAAACAGAAAAGAGAGTCTATTTGCCATAAAGACTGAGCATGAAGAAGCAGTTGTTCAGGAGAAGTCCTCAGCGATCACCTCGTCCTCAGGTACTGGTACTGTTCCGTGAAGTACCCCTGTTCCGTATACCTCTGGATAAACCTCGTCTGCAAATCCTGGGGACATAATCCGGATCCAGGTCCTCAGGGGACATAGCAAGGTACAAGAAAGCTTATGCCAAAATAAGTGCAGTACAGCAAATAAATGAAACAATAGGGTCAACTATATAACCATCTATGTGAAATGCAAGTTGAGAGCATCACTAGAACTTAGGCTGATACCACTGCAAGCTCTGTGTCGGGGAGCCGGTAGCAGTTATACTATGAATTTTACTATGTGTTTACTATGGATTTTTATATATATATAATCAGCCTGTAGCCTGTGTGTCTCTCCCACCCAATGTAATCATACATCTCATGTCCACAATGCCTCATGTCCACGTCACGTAAGATCATATCTAATGCAGTGAGTCATACTATGTCTATGAATATGATGTCTAGGAATGTAATATCTAAGTAATAAATCCTGAAACCTACACAGAATCACCTTGAATATTTCAGGAATATTCTGTCTCATGATTTGTGTCAGGTGTCCTGGGTATAATGTACTTGATATGGCAAGTACGAGAATGTAAATATCACGATATCCATCTCTAGTTGACCTTACACAACCCCGCGTACGGTGTTGGCACCCGACTATTAATCGGACGCTAAGTAAGTCAAAATGGCCCTAGGTTTAAGCATGTACAATAATTATTTAAAGTCAAAGAAATATGCAACAAGACTGCAAGATGGCAAAGTACACTTGCCTGGGTTTTCAGCTCCAAGTGTAGCTCTGGCTTCAGCGGGAATTGCAGACAGTACTCCGGTTGCTGAAACAAACATCACCATCAGATCCAGAAAATATCAATCAGCTAGAAACGCCTATCCTTGAGTCCAATTTGGACACAGGGGCAAAAATGACATTTTCGGGTCAAAGCGGGGTCCACATGTGGCCCACTTTACACCGAAAAATGTGTCAGGGTCAAAGGTCTCCAAATTCGTCCAACTTAGGGTCAGCAGGTCAGGAATGATGAGACGAACCCAACAAAACTTCTAGAATTGGATTCCGATGAGCCGTTCTCAAAATCGCCCGTCGAGTGGAGCCTGTGGGGCCCACGACACGCGATTTTGCCAACGTTCTCAGAATCGAACCAAACTTGGCTCACAGGACCAGCGTATTGCTACGAGTCCGATGGCGCAAGTTTCGTCTCGATCCGACGTGCGTACACTAAGTTATAGCGACAAACAGAAAAGTCGGATACGGGGCGTTGTCCGCGGATATGCACTAATTCCGGTGTGCACGCACATCCAAATCAGTTTCTGCGAAATCTTGCACGTCCGTATCAACGACGCGCACGTATCGGTGAAGACCGCACGCGACCAAGTCGTCCCATTTGGCGGGGCGTACTCAGTTCCGGGGTGAATCAGGGCGTTAGTTTTCCTGTTTTTGGATCACGGTTCACGATCACCACAGGACGCGATGCACCGAGCGGGTTGCATGGGCACCGAGGGGGTCACGCAGGGTTCACGATGCAACTGACGAAAATGAAAACGGTTAAACGAGCAGGGAGATACGCGTACCTGAACAGGGTTCGAAAAACCCGAAATATCTCGTGTCCGACACGACGCGAAGGGCCGTGTCCTGAGTCCTGTGTCCTAGGGTTTAGGGCTAGGGGATGCTGCCGGAGCTGAGGCGGAGGGGCCGGTGGGAGGCTGGGGTCGGCGGCGCTGGCCGGAGGCGGCCGGGGAGCAGAGGCGGCCGGCGCGCGGGAGGCTGGACGGAGGCTGAGGCGCGGTCGAGGTCGGCTGCTGGTCCGCTGCGGGCGGAGAAGAAGGGGAGGAAGGAGGAGGTCGTCGGTGGCTGAGTTGGGAGGCGGGACACGGCGGGTGTGCGGTGGCGGCGTCTCGGCGAGGGAAGGCGGTCTAGGGTTTTGGGGATGGCCAGAGAAGGAGCTCGGGGGTTTATATAGCCGGAGATGGGGAGAGGGAGCGGCGGCCGGTGAGGGGGAGAGGAAACGGCGGGTCGCCGGGGGTTGCATGGAGGCCGAGCGGCGGAGGGACGCCGGAGCGGCGCGGCCGTTGCTGCGGAGAAGAATCGCCAGGGTCGGATGAGCGGTCGGGAGGGAGTTGAGGGGTTTTCGGGTTCGCGGGTACGGGTCGGGTCTGCGGATCCGGCCCGATCCAAATCAAAATGCGAGTCGGGCGGGTCCAAGCGGGTCGGGTCTGACCCGGATCCGTCCCGCTAGCTGAGCGGTCCAGTTCGGGTAGATCGGCCGGTCCGGTTCGGTTCAAATTAATTTGGGTTGGTTTATTTTAAAATAAACCCGGTTTAATTAGGGTTTAATTACAAAAATAGTTTTTAGGACTTTTTAAATGCTTCCGGGGTCCAATAAATTCCCGAAAAATTACCCTATGTCTAGTTTTTCATTTTACACCATAAAATATTATTTTCGTAATATTTTAATATTATTTATTATCATTTAAAAATCATTTAATAATTAAAATACCTGAATTTAATTTCAGAAAAATCTCAAAAAATTCTAGAAAATTGTGAAAAATCCAAATTTAAAAATTCTTGAAAATCAGGGGGTTTACAATCTGGGACTAAGCTTCCCATGAACCCTGAATCTAATGACTCCATGGGTAGGAAAAATCCGTAAAAATACATGATCGTCGACACAAAACTCTAAAGGTCTAGTATGCTGATATGTCCAATGACGATGCCTATCTTGTGCAACCCGAAGTCGCTTTTTAATCTGCTTGACAACCTCTACTGTCTACGTAATCATTTTAGGGTCTAACTTTTTTCGCTCACCAATTTCGTCCTAAGCCAACGGTGACCTACACTTCCTATAGTACAGTGCTTCAAAAGGTGCCATCTGAATACTGGCCTGATAACTGTTATTGTACGAGAATTCTACCAAGTGAAGGTGATTCTCCCAAGATCCACCAAGATCTAAGGTACAGGCTCGTAGCATATCTTTTAATGTTGGGATGGTTCTTTCTGATTGTCCGTCTATCTGAGGGTGGTAAGCTGTGCTGAATCTTAACATGGTGCCCACGCTTTGGTACAAACTTTTTCAAAAATAAGAAGTAAACTGTGTGTCTCGATCTGACACGATACTTACTGGGATACAGTGTTTTCTCACTATTTATCGCATATATATTTTAGCCAATTATTCTGTAGACTGTCATACTCAAAAAGGAAGAAAGTAAGCTACTTTTATGAGATAATCTACTATCACCCAAACTGTATCTCGATCAGTCGATAATCTAGGTAAACTAGTCACAAAGTCCATCATGATGTGTTTCCACTTTCACTCTGGAATAGGAAGAGGTTATAATAATCTGGTTGGTCTTGTTCTGCCTTCACTTGCTGACATATCAGATATCGCGATACGAAGCATGCTATTTTTTTCTTTATTCTATTCCACTAAAAGTGTTGCTTGATATCTTGGTACATTTTTGTGCCTTCTGGATGAATGAAATACTGGAAACTGTGTGCTTCATTCATAACTTCTTGTCGAATATTCTCGCTCGGTATGCATAGACAATTCCCAAACCTTAGCATTACATTCGCATGTATTGTCAACTCCTTCCGAAGATCTGACTCACATTTTTCTCGAAACTTTTGAATCTTCGAGTCCTCTGCCTGAGCTAGCTTGAATCTATCTATCAAAGTTGACTGAGTCTGTAGGCTAGCCTGAACACCTGTACTCTGTGGAAGTACTATTGTCTTGCCCCAGTCCCAAAATATCGAGGGATTAGCCATGTGGTAATGGCCAACAACACAACTCCAATGGGCAAACCCAATTTAATGGACCTGTTAGAGTATACTTAAACTGTAATATAGATAAATAAGGTTTACTACTCCTGTCATAGTATATAATATAAACTAATCTCATCCACAAACAGTAATCATAATACAAAGAGATAGAATAGTCAAAAAAATACATAAAGGAAACTGTCCATCACAAGTCCAAAACTATATAATGTTACGGGAAAGAACCCGTCATCAAAACTAAAAATAAAATAAAATTGAGTACATCTATCCAGTGGTCACAGAAACAACTCTCAATATCTAAAGAACATGAAAAGTAAATAAAATAGTAACTGTGCTCAAGAGAAGTCCTCGAGCACAACCTCGTCCTTTGATACAAGTACTGCTCCAACGTCAGCTCTTGTCCCATAAACCTCGGGGTAACTCTCCTCAGCTATACTTAGGGACATAATCCGGATCCAGGTCCTCAGAAAACATAGCAAGGTATAAGAATAACTCAAGCTAAGTACAGTAAATGATAAAAAATAATGAAAAGAGGTGTGCTCAGGGTATCTAACATAATCCAGCTATGTGTATGCAAGTAAAAACGTACTCGTCCGCTAAACCACCGGGTTTCATACATATACTAGGGGTACTAGTGATAGTAGTAATAATAGTAGTAGGTACGTACAAGCCCCGTTAAGGTACCTGTAGTACTATAATACTAGTAGAGTTTGGTAGTCCAACGGTACGGTAAGTTCTCCCCAACCCCATGTATCTCACGCCTCATGTCACGAAACGCAAGACAATCTCTATCTATCAAGTCAAGGTATAAATAATAGCACTAGTACAACTCTCCAGCCCTATCCTAAAACAAAAGCCGGGATCCTTGAATATCTCAAGAGTGGCTCATGTGCATGAAAGTCGAGTACATTGTCCTATGGTAAATCATACAAGAGTAGCAAGAGTAGGTAAGAACTGACAATGCAACTAACGATATCTGAACTCCATGTATGGAAGTCAGCACACAAATGTAATCTGGAAGCTAAGTATCGTGGCGGTCCTAGGTCATAACAATTTCAAACAATAAAAGAAACATCAAAAATAAAATAACTAGAGCACAATCTACTGTAAATAAGGCAAGGTACACTTATCTTATGTCTGCTGCTGCGATGTAGCGAGTCCCAAGTCCACGTTTGATGGTACTGTATCTCCGACGTGCCCTGTCAGTAATATATAAATAAATTCTAAATTCTAATATTTACTATTTATATATAAATTATAGAGTCGTCACGCGCTCGTCAACCACGTCGCGTTGTTGGTGCCAATGATACTACGCATGACTAGTGTGGTACGTCGTACGCTGTCGTGCACCCCATGTTACGTTCAACCATAACATGGAGAACATGCATACACATACATAATATATATATAATTTAACATTCTAATAGCATGCATATTTTTATATATACTTATTCGTTATTCTACGCATGCAATACACACGTACAAGTTCCTTACAACTTAGTAATCAATTGCCCATAGTCTAAGACTCTAATATACATGCTTTAATATATATAAAATCTAAAATAACACCCCATAATTTCTGAAATTAATATTTAAATTTAAATTTTAAATACTTTAAAATACAATAACTCATATTGCATGCTACAACTTAACAAAACCTATGAATGTGCTTGCATGATCAACTAGTAGGTTGCATGAATTAAATACCAGAAGGGAGGGGTTTCTTGATCATGCATGGATGGGTTCTTGTTCTCTAACATAAACATACATGAAGGAATGAGGGTTTGATCAACTTACCAAGTCTTTATGCCTACGGGGTTCGGTTGAAGTCTGACTGCTTTCCAACTTCACGAAGGAGTTACTCCGCCTTTAGGTCAACCCGTAGTCGACGGAGAGCGACCGTGGGGTGGTAGAGAGGGGTGCATGTCTGCTAGGGGTGGCTACCACTACTATGGGCTGCAGGCTAGGGGAGGAGGCGGTGGTGGTGTTGTTGTTATCGGTGGTGGTATTGTAGTCGACGGTGTTGTTGTTGTCGGGCGTGGTGTTATTGTCGGTGGTGGTAGAGAGATGGAGATATGGGGAAAAAGATTGGAAGAAGATGAAGAAGAACACATGAAGAGGAATGAGGGGGGTCGGCTTCTAGTTGCATGGGTAGGGTTTCCTAGGTTAGTAAATAGGTATATATATATAGGAAGGGTGTGGATGAATAGATGGATAGATGGGTTTACTTGAAAATCCAATGGTTAATAGGAGATGGAGGTTTATAGAATTTGTATAACTAGTAGAAAGCCTCCTTGGGCTGCGGGTTGGTCCCTCCCTCTCCTACATGGTGTACATGAGGTGTAATATAAGTAAAATGGTCCATTAGAACAAGTCAAAATAGGTAAATGCTGAATTTAAATTAAAAGAGAGTAAGATATGGGATTTGGTATGGGAAAAAGAGTGTTTGGTGTGTAAAAAATATAGGGGACGGGTGTGTGGTATTGTGCATGGGCTAGACGAATTAGTTTGCGGCTTCAAGTTGGGGTTCGGTCTCGGTTTGGTTTAATTATTCAAGAAATGTCAACTTTTAACTAAATAATTGCTCGCGGTATTTAATATTATTTTTGGAGCCTGTAGGGACTCGAATAAATGTAACACCAAAGTTATGCACTTAGTAGGTCATGTTTGGCTAGGGGTTATATAAATCAGTTTCGAGATTTGAGATCACATTGCCCATCTAAATTGATTGCAACAAAAAAAAAGGGTTTCTAAAATCAATTAACTATTTCGTAATGCACTAATAAAATACTAATACTTTTTAAATAAAATAAAATAAAATATACCAATTTTACTGTAATAACCTTTGTTGAATTTCAGGGGGATTATAACTATTTTGATACATATCTCTCTTAAGTCTTCTAGAATGTGCTTTTGAGTAGTCAACATAAATGCTCCACCTCTTCTGCTAAGTGCATCAGCTACTATATTAGCCTTTCCTAGATGGTACTAAAATTATACGTCATAATCTTTCAATAACTCTAGCCACCTTCTTTGCCTCATGTTTAGGTCCTTCTGCGTGAATACATATTTCAAATTCTTATGATCCATGAATATTTTTACTCGATCACCATATAAGTAGTGCCTCCATAGCTTAAGTGCAAACACTACTGCTGCTAACTCCAAATCGTGAGTTGGATGGTTCTTCCAGAGATTAACTTCTTCTTCAACTCTTCAAAGGCTATCCGACATTCTGCTGACCACACAAATTTAACTTTCTTACGCGTTAACCGAGTCAAAGGTGCCGAGATCTTAGCAAAATCTGACACAAATCTTCTGTAGTATCCTGTCAAGCCCAAAAAACTATGCACTTTCGCTACCATCTTTGGGATTGGCCAGTTCTCTACTGCCTCTACCTTCTTGGGATCAACTGACACTCCTGCTCCAGAAATAATGTGTCCAAGAAAAGATATACGATCCAGCCAAAACTCACACTTACTAAGCTTTTCATATAACTGATGCTCCCTCAAAGTCTGCAGAACTATCCTGAGTTGTTCTTCATGCACCTCTTCATTATAAGAATATACCAGGATGTCATCGATGAATACTACATAAATTAGTCTAAGTAAGGCATGAAAATATGGTTCATCAAGTCCATAAATATCGCTGGAGCATTAGTCAGTCCGAATGGCATAACTAAGAATTCGTAATGCCCATATCGTGACTAAATTATGTCATTGATATATCCTGCTCCCGGACTTGCACCTAATGATATCCTGATCGTAAATCTATCTTAGATAAGACTCTTGCTCCACTTAATTAGTCAAACAAATCATCAATCCTTGGTAATGGGTACTTGTTCTTTACGGTCACTGCATTAAGCCGTCTATAATCCAAACACAACTGCGTCGATCCATCCTTCTTCTTTATCGATATCGCTGGTGCTCCCCATAGTGATGCACTGGTCCGAATAAACTTCTTTGCTTTCAGTTCTTCCACATGTCGATATAACTGATCAAGCTCTGATGGTGACATTGGGTACACCTTCTAGGATACTGGTTCTGCTCCTGGCATCAACTCTATATAGAACTTTATTGCCCTAACTGGGTAATCTGGAAAGATTATTGGAAAAGATGTCCATGAACTCTTCAACTATCTTGGACAGCGGGTTTGTTTCTTTTGCTATGATTGTGACTCCTCCCTTGTGCTGGTCTCTTGCTATTCTACTAAGGACAAACTCTTCTAGACCAAAAATTCTAAACAATACTCTACCCTCATAACAGTCTATCATTGCATGGCTGTCACTCAACCAATCCATGCCTAAGATAATATCAAAGTTATCCATATGGAACTCAATCAACTTTACAGGTAATAGATGTCCATATATTACGACTGGACATGCTAGGCACACCCTACTAACTTCTATGATCCTATTGCCAGTGAGTATATTCAGCCTCGCTGGCAATGCCTCAAACTTTAATACAATACATATCGCATATTATGCAAATATAAATGAGTACAAAGCTCCATAATCAAATAAAGCTATGGTAGAAAAGTTTGTAACAGAAATATTACCTGCCATTACGTCGTCTGATGCCATTGCTTCCTCTAAAGACAAGGTTAGTGCCTGTCCTTGGCCTTGTCGAGCTCTTTGATGCTGTCTTTCTTGCTATCGTGGTTGTTGTCCTTGCTGATTCTGTTGTTGATGCCTATAAAGTTGGGCCTGCGTTAGCAACGAATGCTGAGTCAGAGGTCGTGCTACTACTGCTAGTCCTCCTTGCTGCACTGCCCTTGGAGCTGGCAATGCAAAAAATTATTGTACTGGCCCTCCTGGCCTCTGCATCAATTGGCACATGCAATCTTGTGATCAAGGCTCCCATATCTCAAACATAGTCTGTTAGCTGCCTGGCAAATATTCCGGATATGACCTCCCTTTCTATAGTAGGTACAACCTGTCGGTGCTCTCCGTCATTGTTGTTGTTGCTGCTGCTACCTCGGCTGTTGTTGCTGAGTTAGCACTATCACTGTTGGAACTGCAGCCCTCTGCAGCGCTGGATCATATATATGAATGCCAGGTGATGGTGTTGACGTTCAGGGTACTGGTCCTCCCTTATTGTTCTGTCCATGAGGCCTCTTCCGATCCACTCTTCTTGATGCTATTCTTTGAGAAGTAAGCTCGACCATCTTGGCTGCTATCAATACCGCCTCGAAGGTCTGGTAGTTGTGCACCTCTACCATATGTAAGATCTCCAAGTAAAGTGCCTGCTGGAACCTCATTGCTCTCCCCAACTATATTGATACCATGGTTGGAGCAAATTTGCTTAGTCGGCAAAACTCTACCGCATAGCCATCTATCGTCCTTCCAGCTTGCTTGATGTTAATGAACCTCTGCTGCAACTCATACTGAGCCATAATCCCAAAGTACTTTGCCCTGAACCGGTTCCTGAAATCCTTCCATAAAATATGATGCCTCATTCCTACCTCCATCGTAGCCCACCAATCTCTTGCCAGATCTTGGAGTTGTAGGCGAACCAAGTCAACTTGTTCCTCGACCAAAACTTTAACCGCTGTCAGAATGGTCTCAATATCCTGGAGCCAATCATCTGCCATGATTGCGTCCTTCGTTCCATCAAAGTATCTGGGGTTCAGTTTGCAAAATCTAACAGATGACCCAGAGTCTGTTCTCTCGTCTCATTCTAGGGCCGTTTGTAACCCTTGGTTCAACAGGATATTCTATTCCTGCTGTTGGAGTTGTTGTTGCTGATATTGCTGTTGTTATTGTTGTTGCACCATAATCTGGTGGTTTTGTTCATCCAATAATCTATGAATAATCTCTAGCAATGCTGGGTTATCCAGTGTTGTCGGTACTGCGGGAGGTACGGGAACACTTGGAGCCTGCTGCTCGATCCCATTTATTGTGGGTTCAACTTAGATCCTTAGCTGAGGTTCCACAGGATCTTGTTCCACTGGCATCACTGCCTCTCCTGTCTACAACATCGTAGGAAGGAGAATCCCTAAAGAATAGCACAAGAACCAATAAGCACAGGACAAGAAAGAACAAGGAAGCAACCAATCTAAAAAAATCCAAGCTGAGTATTGAAGAGTACGAATGTAGAGTTTCAAGAAGGATCATATTTGATTGAGACTCCTATGACCAAGCTACCCCATAAGTCTGAAGAACAGACCTGCATAGGCCAAAGACCTGCATAGGCCACTCTTAAAACCTTGTCGTGCCCTAGGACCGGAATACGGAGATGGACATGGCCAGCTATCCGTACAAGGTACTATATGTCGTACGACGATCACGGCTGTATAAGACAAAGGGGATGCATGCTATAATCAAGTCTCTTATGGTCAAGAATTTATATATCTTAATCATTCAAACAAGAAACAGTTAGCATAGAGCATATATGATAAGCAATAAGGCATCCCAAACGCTTTCTCAAAATATTCTAGAGTCCAGCTGTACAAAAATAAGAAGCTGAAAAAGTAGCAAAAGTATATGATAATGATTTAGCTGTAGTCTGATTTAATATAATCATGTAAGAAAACTAATGTCCAGACGAGCCGGCTAACAGGTGTCGGTGGCTAAAAGCCCAAAAGAAGTAAATGTGAAAGACGAGCAGAAAAGAAGAAAAATCTACTCGCTATCCCCTGTGACCATATTCCTAGTGTACGCCATGAGTTGGGGGAAAGAATGCTGGATCCTCAGGTGCTAACTCAAGACCTACCCATGCAAAACCAGTGGGGTTAGACCCCAAATAACAAGTACCACAAAGGAAACACAAAATAGAAAAATAAAAATCTAAGAAAAATAATATAATACTACATAGGTTCAGTATCGTAACTTAGGTTCATGACATATCCTAGCGCTAAGGCTCAACCCTACAACCAAACAAGGATAAGGGTTGAACCCTCACACTATGATAGTCCATTTTCTAGGCTACTAGCTAAAATAATACAATCACAAACAATTCTATTTCTTATATCAGCCAATCATTTGTACGACTTGCTATTTGTGGAGTATGAGATTATCTTAGAATAATGCATAATAAGTATCCTCAGATCACGCCAGTGCCGAACATGAGCTAACCGAACTAATATAATAAAATAACCACTTGCAGGATGCACCAGTCCCCCGTAGGGCCACTGCGCTAAAGCACAGTATTAGCGGTTCCAGTGTTCCTACATTCAAACAGTGGCTCGGCATAATAATAAGTCAGATACTGTACTCCACTAAGGCAGATGGTATACAATATCTGGGGTGGCCAGTCCACAACGCACTTAGAATGAATTTATATGGGAAGGTTCATTGGTATAATCTTGGGTACCGTTTCCTCCAAATGTTACTATCACTTTTAGTTACCTAATTAGCCCTAGGTTGTATTTAAAATCTCTATGCGTGGTCACATGAGGATTTCCCTTAAGATGTCGTACAAGGTACGGGCACGCTAGATACGAATCCATGGAAGTCAAATCTGGATTCACCCTAGTGTGTATGCAACATTCATACAATCAAAAATCCTAGCCACGCTTGGGTAGTTTGACTCTCTTATTATGCCCGTGCTGGGGAACAATGTTCATATTTATAATATTACGCGGTCGAGAATTTGGAGGCATTCTCGATGCACAACCCAAATATAATCACTTAACACGTGATACGATATATCGTACCTCGACGCACATAAAAATATGAATAATTATCAGGCAATATTAGTATCAGCACGAATACAGTATTCTAGTCCAATTACCAATGATACATCTCGTCACATGAATCAAGAAAATATTCGATCAAATAAGCAGGGCCGCATGGGTCTCTAGGCCACATAACCATCCTGGCCGCATGAGAAGTCAAGCCGCATGACAATTCTGGTCGCATGAGAAGTCAGGTCGCATGACAATCCTAGCCGAATAGAGTCATGCCGTATGACAATCCTGGCCGCATGGAGTCATACCGCATGGAGTCATGGCTAAGGTCTACTCCTCGGAATAAGTGATGAAGCGACGGGAAATAAATAAAGTGTCAGTGATGTGACATAAAGTGTGATGTGACATAAAATGTGTCAGAAAAAAATACAAAATCATAGAAAGACGCGCCAAGGATGCGCCAAAGTTCAGAGTCATGCGTCCAAGGGAAGGTGACCGCATGATCTGCTTGTCGCATAAGTTCGATGTCGCAAGGAGTTCGATGCCGCATGGAGTATCTTTTGGAGTTAGCGAATTTCTCATTCGTTCAGCGAGTGAATGCACAAAGTGTTCAAGGACACTTGTGTAGATCAGCAGTCATGCGTCCAACAAGATGGATGCATACTGTCAGTATACGGCAAGAGTTCAGCCGCATAACCCTCTCGGACCGCATACACTCTCAACCGCATAGCTCACTGGCCGCATGAAGACTTCGTCTTCTTTAACAACAGGTTCGGTCTTGGCAAAAACTCTCAAAAACTAAAATCTTGTTTTCTTCATAAAAATCTTATTTTAAGTCCAAATCAGGTGAACAAAAGCCAAAATGCTCTAAATCGAAAGATCTAACATGTAACAAAAAACTAGTTTTTAAAGTCACAAGTTTAATAGATCAAAACCAAGAAAAACTCATAAAACTCAATAAAAATCTAAATTAGAAATATAGATATACCCTAATCCATCCATCAAAACAAAAAAACTCTAAGAACTAAAAGTGCTTAGAAACACATAATAAATATAATGGAACAATAATATGGAGGATTTATCTATTTCTCATGCAAGGTGTACTTTCCTATGAAATGGAGAGAGAGCTAAAAATGAGAAAGAAATGAAGAAGTGAAGAGAGAGAATAAAATATTGGTTTATATATGCTAGGGTTTGAGGTTTGAACCAAAGACTCTCATGAGTAGAACCAATCCACAAAATAAATCATAAACCATGTTAAACCAAAGAATGGGTCTAGTATCCATGAATATACAACCATGCTAAAAATAAAAATACGTTTCAAATACGTATATCGGGAACGGGGAGTAACAAGTCAAAAAAACAAGGAGAAACTAATCAAACTCCAGTGCTTGTTACTAATCTACTGTATTTTGAAGATGAACCAGAAGTGGATTTCCATTATATTCCTGCTGAAGGTATACCAAGGCACCATATCAAGGAGTCGTTCATCACATTCACACTCTACTACTCCATCTGGTGGTAGTCAACATCTGGAATCGAATTCTAAAGTCGGGATATTGGCCAATTGGGCTAGGATGTCGCGCGAATGTTTAAAAGTTCAAAAATAGAAGTAGAAACTAACCAACCATCTTAATTAATTGATAATCACTACTTGAATATTATAATGTATTATAATATATTTATATTTAATACATGATTTCAACATCAAATAGGTATAATTTTATATATGTGGTACATCCTTAACAAATCTCCTAAATCTCAAACAATATTACGCACATAATATTTTGAACTCATGTTGCCTACTTGGTAAAGTGTTCAAATTAATTAGACATATTCTAATATTTTCTAAATTTGTTTGAAAATATTGAAGGCATTCTTGTATAATTAAATTAACAACATAACAAACATATCTTATATGTAAAAATCATCTTAACAACATGACAAACACATCTTATATGTAAAAATCATCCTTTCTATATAGGAATAAATTAGGATTTCAAATATTGATGCAAGAAATATTATATTAGTAGTAAAAAAATAAGTTTTATTATGAATATTATATTTATGTAAAACTTGTAAAATGGCTCCGCAGATTGTACTTCTAAGATGGGGACATTCCAACGATCTTAAACAAACAAACACAAAAAAAAAAAAAAAAAATTCTTTTTTGCAAAAGTTATTTTTTATATAATTAATGTATTATGATACAAATAAAAAGATAACTTTGTTTACTAGTCAATTTATCCGAAGTTAGAGAAAAATTAATATTTTCAAAATTTTGTCTCAAAGTTTTATTTTAAAATAATTTAAAAGCTTCCAATCTAGAAGTAGATCTAGAAAGTTTTGTAAAAGTGGAATTTAATATACTACTTGAAGAATCATAATAATCTTCACTCCCACAAAATGTGAAAGGTTGTTAATTACAAATAATATATTTTATTAAGTTAGTTTTTTTAAGAACAAACAAATAAGTAATGATCCTAATGGAGATACTTGAGCATTGATGCTTAATTGTGTTTTATAGCATCAATTGTGTCCATACCTTAACTAGTATCATAATATTTCTTTAAAGTTCCCAAGACTTCATTTTTTTTTATTTGAAAAGTTTTTTGCATTTATTGCATTCTGCAACACTCAACACTATTATTAATTTTTGTATATTGGGCTCTAAGGTTTTTTTTTTCTCCCTTAACTTTTTATTTGAAAAGTTTTTTGCATTTATTGCATTCTGCAACACTTAACACTATTATTAATTTTTGTATATTGGGCTCTAAGGTTTTTTTTTCTCCCTTACCATTTATGGCATATGTTTTAGTAAACCAAATTATTAATACTTTGATTTTCAGGAGATGAAGTTTGTGTCGGTGGTTGCTCATTTTATGAAGGATTAACATAATAATTACTATCAAAATCATTATAAATATTGTAACAATGATTGAAGAGACTATTAAAGTATTGATTATAACCAGTACCAACATTAGGATACATAGTACTATAAATAGTATTTTCTTAATTATAAAAAATAATCCGTTTAAAGTATCATAATTAACTACTTATATAACATAAATAAATAAAATTTTAAACCTTAACTTGATTTCCAACAAAGCCTGACGTTGAATTCTTACAGCCTTGTGGTTCTCTGTCAAGTTAAAGCCTCCAAATTCCTTTTCTTAAAAATCTTACATTTTTTCGCTTCAGTTTTTAGAAAGCAATTAATTCACCAAAAAAAACTTAAGATTGGTTGAAAGTATCAGAAGAGAAAGAATAAATTTTGTCGTGATAAATTTAGATAAATTAATCCCTATTTATAAAAAAAAATTGGGTGCTAAATGACTATAAATAATCTTGTAATATAGCTATTATAAAGATATTATGATCATTTTCAGCAAAATGTTCAAAATATCCCATACTAACGTTCATAAACGGCTAAATTACAGGAGTATTTTGGTAAACATAACCTCTAACAAGATCAAATTGTTCATATATTATGGTTGTTTGGCGGTATTTGACCAAAATACCCCTCTAACGGCTCAAAAATTGTGGGGGGTGTAAAAGGGTAAAAAAAAACTTTCGATTGCAGCGGGATCCCCAATCTAGAGGGCGTACCAGACCTGGATAAGAAAACTCGACCCGACTAGATTGGACGACCTGGCCGGCCTGGCTCGAGTCGGGAGAGCAAACCCAGCCCAACTCAAAAATTTGGTGAGCATGACCCGTCATGGGCGTGGTTTGGGGCCGCCCGACCCACTTTACATCATAACCAATACTTACCTTTCCAAGGGCTCAGGTGGAAGACCAGAATCCTGCGAAGAGCTATTTTTCTTTATGCGGTTAATTTTGTAGGAGTCGACCGATAGATAAGTACTCTTGAAAAATACGTTAAATTCATGGATCTTTTCTCAATTGCTAAGGACAGTAGGATGGTCTTGAGCTCAAAGGTGGACTCGGGCATCGATTGAAGTACCTATTCTCTGCCTCCATGATATCTCCTTTCCGGGTTTCCAAATTAGAGGAGCAATATAGCTCCCCTTTGTATGTATATGTTTACATCATTTAGTTGACCTTATATATATATATATATATATATATATATATATATATATATATATATATATATATTAGCTTGTAGCAATGGCATGTATGCATCAGTCAGGTGAAGATACAAAGGAAGGACGCATCACATTTGTTCCTTTTACCTAAGCGACAACATTTTGATATAATAGATCCGAACAAAGAGCATGAATGAAAATGATCTAGTTAGCATCACAAATGAAAAGCTTTTTATTTAATATATATAGCTAGTAGGGGAAAAAATTTACATCCATATAATTTCTTATCTCAAGAAGAGTGAGTAAGACTTGGTAGCAATGTGCTAACTAATTTTTAAGACAAGAAATTTCTAGTTCCAATTACCATAAGCTTCGGGTGAGCTCATAATGCATGGCCTAGACATGGATACAAGGACTGATTATTCTTCATCTATATCAATACCCAGCTACACATGGATACGACTGATTATTCTTCATCTATATATATTAATACTTGAGGCATGAAACTTGAGGCGACACTGTCCCAACCATTTTTCCATTCGCATTAATGCAGTAAGATTGAGTTGGCACACGAGATCCCTCTACTGTGAAGCTGACATCGTTGAGCATGACATTGTTGCAACTTGTGCTTTGGCTGCACGCTAGGTTAATTGCCACATGTTCAACTGAAGTCCCATGTAGATCGTAGTATGTTACATCGCTGACTGCCACTGCTGATGTCTAAATTGACAAAGAAGCAATCAAAAAACAAATAAACAATATGAAAATAACTTGTTCCATTTTAGAGTGCACTACTGTATTAATAAGAACATATTCCTTTGTATTGCCTACCCAATTAGCACAAGATCCACTTGGACAATAGTATTGGTCGATCACTATGGGAACTTGAACAGAATTGAAAACAATATGTTCAAATAGGATGTCTTTGGCATAGCCAGACCCTCCCTACACACAAAAACAATTTTGTTATGATCACACAAAGAAGATGCAATGGGTATGTGCATATTGATTAATTAATAACATTCTTCATAACCAAGCTAACATTATGTCAAATATGGTTATGTCAATATATCCTACTAACAGACTAATATTTGCTAACCTGCCATGTTTTGATCCTCACTCCATTTGTCGTCTGGAAAATATTGCAGTTGGAAACACGAACCTTTTCGACCTGGGATCCACGTCCCAGACTCCCAATGCTGTGAAGTTTGAATACAAATAAGAACTTAAGATCATCGTCGTAATATCACTTGAATAAAATTGGCTAATCCGAAGTATAATGTACAAGAAAGATAAAGACATATTATTAATTCTTCTGTGGAAATGAAAGAATATATGAGTAAATATTAATTATTGATGAAGACCTGATTCCATGGCCGGGACCACAAGTGATTCTGCTGACATTAACATCATAATTACCCGGACCAATAGCTATGCAATCATCCCCTGCAGAAAGAAATGATATTAGAAATATTATGATAGTATTATGGCAGTCATGATATCGAGATTGTTTGTATTGAGATTCTTCATATGGGAGTACTATAAGGGCAATGGATGCTAACCTGTAGCAATTGTAGAAGATGAAATATCAACATGTTGTGATCGAAAGATGAGTATCCCGTCGGTGTTGGGGCTATCACTGGGTGCTGTTGCGGTGATTCCATATATCTTGACCCACTTACTGTTGTCTATGGCAATATGCTTTCCAGCGCTATCCTTGAGATAGATGCCGCTCAACTGAAGATTGTCACAGCCCTCGAATTCTAGAGTCTACCAGATGAATTTTCCCTCATTAGTTTGTACAAAATTTAGAGCCTTTGACTGTCACTATATATATATATATATATATATATATATATATATATATATATATATGGAAGGGATAATTGTGTTACAGACTCCTGGTCCGAAGGTCCAAAGGGAAATTAAATGGCGCCCAGGAGGCTCGAACCCGCAACCTCCTAGGTAATATGCATCGGTCTTAACTACTAGGCTAGACGTCATATATGACCATTAAGTCTAGGATACAGCTAATTATGCCATAACTAATATAAAAGAATATGAAAGAGGGAAAATTACTTACATAAGGAGCAAGACACGTCTGCCAAATAGAAAGAAAAGAAAAAGTGAGATTAATTAGATGAAGCTTTGGTTGAAAGACAAAAGTAAGAAGGTTTTCTTGATGTTACAATCCTTACTTTCTGAACCACGCAAGGCCACCAAATCGCACCTCGGCCATCAATCTGACCTTGACCTCCCACAGTAAGCCCGTTGATGTTGACGAATGTAATCCATGTCTCTGCTTTACTAGTCCATTTCATGTTCAATCCAACAATGTTTCCGCTAATCTGCACCGCTTAATTTAGATTAGTGGTTCATGCTACATAAATATAGGTAGCAATTCAAAATTTTGGACTAATTATTAATGGTACCTGAAGATAAATATTTGATTTGCAAGGACCCCAAAATGTTATTTTGCTCAGAAGAAATGTTTTTCCAATTCCAGAAGGAATCAAAAAAGTTGGATAGTTATTATCTGCACAAGCCTCCTGCCAAGCTTTGAGAAATGCCTGAACAATCAAAACTTATATTGTTCAATATTTGAAGATGTTACTACGTGTACAGTTACTAGACTTGTATATGTTTACTACTTAACCAGTCATTAGTGCCTAACTTCTACTTAATATAATTGTCAATATAGCTAATCCTGAATGAATTTTATCAAATTTGGGTGTCAAGAATACTTATAATTTGAATCAAATTTCAAATCAAATTTTATTTGAAAACTTAGAATTCTGATCACATTCTTAGTATAGTGTGCATGCAGAGACTGATCAAGAAATTTTGGTCATTGTATGCTCACAATATTGTTTAATTGCAACACAATATGAAAGTACAATTTGAATGTTGGACAAAAGTTAACAACAATTATTTATAATAATAATAATAATAATAATAATAATAATAATATAATAATAATAGTGAGTACCCAAGAGGTAATCAATGGATATGAGTTTGGTGAGGTTCTGAGTTCAAGTCAAGGTCTAAGAAGAAAATTTATCGGAGGGGTGGTCCAATGGTTGGGAAGCGTTCTAGCTCTGCTAAAAAAAAGTGTAGCCATGTTTAAAAGGTAGAATTACAAGACTGAGTTGAATCATATTTTGATAAAAGAAAAAAAAAGCAATATTTTTTGCTCTTTAACAAAACCAAAAGAGAGAAAAAGTGTGGGGGCAAAATTGTCATATTTTCTTGATATGCGATTTCATATTTATAAACATTTTTTTTTTCAAAACCAAGTTTTGAAACAAATCGTAGCTAGCCTAAAATGACAAATGAATCAAGGAAAATAGATGAAATAGAGAAAAATATCTTCACAGAGTATCTAAATAGGATCTAGCTAATTCGTAAAAGTAAGTAAAGATATGCACGGAAGAAAATTTTGATTGAGTGATGAAGAAAGAAGAAGTGGAATAAAAAATAGTTTCATACATTGGTATCATCTCTCTGGCCATCCCCAACAGCTCCATAGTCAACCACATTGTATATAGCGGCTTGAGCGGCGCGGCCATTGACCATGCGACGACCATCGACCATGTCCATCGCGACAACACATAACCCTATTAGTACTATTGCAAACCACTGCATGCATGAAATATACAATCATTAGAGAAACATTTTTTCTTTCACAGATGAATAGACAAAAACAACATGTTGTAGACATTACAACTAAATCCACAGAAATAAAGAGAATGATCCATGAAGGTCATAACAAGAATGAATAATAAATTAATATCATGTGCTAATGCTAGCACTCACCATGTTACTAGCCATGAAGAAGAAATCAGAGAGAGAAAAAATCACTGCCTTGTAATTGTAGATCCAAGCTAGCGTACATATATATAGAGAGCTAATTGAAGATTTGTGTAGTAATTAAGAAATGATTTGGTTCTAACACTTTAGAAAGAAAACAACAAGGAATCATATTAATTCCGGTTAAGGCAAAGTATACATTATTACCCGACTATTTAAAAATGCACTCAAATCTTTGTGAAAATATTTTTTTATTTAATGTGTCATTACTTGCCATCTAAGTCCTTAAAATCTTTTAAGTGCTGGAGTTTTGGTTAATATGCAATGTAATTAAGAATCTCAATAATATTATCAATGAATATATGTACGGAATTTGCCATAGTAGGTTAAGGCCGGGAATGCAAATGTGTCCATTATTAATTGCATGGATACTTAATTCCTTATTTGTTTGTACCTGAAGCAATGCAAATGTGTCCATTATTACCTGAAGAAATGCAAATGTGTGTGTCCATTATTAATTGCATGGATGCTTAATTGCTTATTTGTTTGTACCTGAACTATTACTCGGTTATGATAAGCTAAGCATATCGTTATCCGCACTATTGTATTTGATTAAACAGGCCAATATTTCACCCTTTTTTTTTGGGGGCCTGACTTGTATAGTTTTGAGTAATTGTTTGTTGAGTTGTGGTTGCATACACTTTTATGGGGATACTTCTCATATTAGAAGGGAGTTCCAGGTCAATTAGGCTCACGTGCTTTTGGTGGTGGTATTATTCTGGATGGATAATCGTATAGTTGCACTTTTGATCGTTTAGTCTCACGAGTACGGATGTGGAATATAAGAGTCTGATAATTCAAACTTATAATTAAAGGACACACAGATTCGATTAAAAAAAAAATCTAAATTTTAGATACGGATACGGAGATATGGCTATTAAAATAAAAAATATTTAGACTTTTGGTCTCAAATAAGTTAGAATATTTGTGTTTATGTCTCCATAATAGATATAATTAGTGTTTGGGTCTCCAATAAATTAGAATATTTGTGTTTGAATTTTTATAATAGACATAATTAGTGTTTGGGTCTTGGACTAACGGTTGACTCTCAAAATGCATCTAAAAAAAAATAAAAAACCAAAACAGAAACAAAGAAAAAAAAAAGACGAAAAATCGAAAAAAAAAACAAAAAAACAAAAAACTGAACCAAAACAAAAAACAAAAGTGAAAAAAGCGAAAATAAAAGAAAAACGAAAAAAAAAAAAAATTGCTCGGGTATTCTTAATTTTCGGTAATAAATTTGTACGAAAATATCGAGACCTAAAGTCTAAATATTCCGGACAAATTTATTGTGGGAAACATATTCCCATATTTGGTTTAGGTAAAAAAAAATTTGTTAGGGAATATCGAAACCTAAAGTCTAAATATCTCGGACAAATTTATTGTGGAAAACATATCTCAATGTTTGGTTTAGATTAAAAACAAATATATTTTCGAAAATTACGAATACCCGGAAGAATAATTTACCCACAAAACATGAAAATCATATTACTTAAGAATAGTAGGAGTTTTTTTTTTGCTCGGACAATTTTTTTTATCCTTTTTCGTTTTAAATATTTTTTTCAGTTTATTTTTCAGTATTTTTAGTTTTTTTTATCCCTTTTTAATTTTTTGTTTTATTTCGTCATTTTTTCTCGTTTTTTTTTTCGTTTACATTTTTTTCCTTCTGTTTTTTTGGTTTTTTCGATTTTTTTTGTTTTTTTTTTTCTCGATTTTTTTCATGTTTTCTTTTTACTCTTTTTTTACGTTTTTATTTTATTTTTTATTCTATTTTTTTTATTTTTAGTTGTATTTTAAGAGTCAACCGTTAGTCCAAGACTAAAACACTAATTATGTCTATTATGGAGGCCCAAACACAAATATCATAACTTATTCGAGACCCAAGCACTAATTATGAAGAGCCAAAAATAAATATCCTAACTTATTTGAGACCCAAAGTCTAAATATCCCTAAAATAAATATATTTGAACATGGTTCCATAAAAAAGACGACATGTAATTAAATTTGTATGACTTCATAAAAGATATGTAATTAAATTTGCACGGTTTCATAAAAAGACATAGTCTCTAATTAAATTTGCATGATTTCATAAAAATACGCATGTAATTAAGTTTATATGGTTTTATATGTTTAAGTTTATAATTAAATTTACATAATTTCATAAAAAGACGTATCATGTAATTAAATTTACAAAATTTTATAAAAAAAAGACTTATAATTATAAACTAGTAAACTTTATTGCACTAATTGAAAAAGTCCCTAAGGGACCGTCTCTTCAGCTCTCCTACTACTTTACTATCAGGCTACCATATTAAAATAAACTATTTACTTCACTACCAGTCTTCCGATTGTCACCGTGAAGGATCTGATTGTCACCAAGGAGGATCGAGTATATATTTGGATATTTAGATTTTGGGTCTCATATAAGTTCCATAATTAGTATTTGGATCTCCATATATACATAATTAGTTTTTGGATCTCAAAAGTGTCACTAATGCCTCAAAAGTGTCACAAAAAATGTTACCAAAAGTGTCACTAATTATTTTTTGTGACACTTTTGAGACCCAAACACTAATTTTATATATAGAGAGACTCAAACACTAATTATGGAACTTATATGAGACCCAAACTCTAAATATTCTTACATATTTCATATCCATATCCATCTTCTATCGGCTTGACACAGATACTTTTTCTTAAAATGGAAAATTCGGATGACATAGCTCATATATACCTTAGTCACGGTTCACTTTGATACACGGTACGAGATACACTACTTTCCACGGTAGACAGTATAACTGGTAAGTTCAACTAGCACGTGTGCATGCATGTTTATTAAGGAAGAATGCCCAGTGAATCGCAGAACCACCAGGTCTTGTATACTACATTTTGATAATTATTTGTTTTATTCTTTTATATCGGCTTTTGATTGATGTGTTTGTTTCTTATAAGTCCGAAACGGGAGCGGGGGAGTGCAATTATTTTGAAGAGACTAAAGTTAGGAACATAATGATAGCGTGTGCTAATTTTTTATGTTTATTAATTATTGTTATCAAAATTTATAGATATCTTAATATTTATTAGAATTTATAAAGTTTAGTTCAAAGCGTAGAAGCCAGAAGCGAGAGCGGGGACGGAAACGACGGCGGGAGCGGGAGTGGAGGAGCACGACTACATAAAAATGTCTAAAATTGAAAGCGTGCACTAATTTTTTATATTTATTAATTATTGTTATCAAAACTTATAAATATCTTCATATTTATTAGAATTTATAAAGTTTAGTTCAAAGTTATAAGGGACCATTCGTATGGTAATTTTTATGATTTCAAAGTAAGTAATCTTTAATTTTTTTGTTACTTTGATGAACGTGTTTTTAACTTTCATATCAAAATTTATGTTCTCTTTTAAAATTATGTTCATATTATAGGAAGCGCTCATATCGTCGAAAAAACGTGCTCACGTAGTTGGAGAAATGGGTTCCGTCATTAGAAAAATGAGCTCCGAAGTAAGAACCGCCTAATCGAGATTCTAATTGAGATTCGTTGACCTTCTAGGAGTTTTTGGCTTATAAGGGTCAAAGTTACAGAGAGATCATTCATATAGTGATTTTTATGATGTGAAGATAAATAATCTTTAATTTATTGTTACTTTGATGAACGTGTATTAAAAAATTTCTAACTTTCTTTCTAAAATTTCTCTTTTAAAATTCTGATCGTGTTATGAAAAGTGCTTATGTCGTCGGAAAAATGAACTTTCATTGCAGAGGAAATGGGCTCGTTGCCAGGGAAACAACTCCTAAGTAGTTTGGGCTTTTCGGGTCACGACAACAAGCTTCCAAACCCCATTTTCATATGAATTCATTACCAAGCCCATATACATATGGTTCTTTGGTCTTGTGCTACGTCAATAAAGTGGAGTATAAATTATCTCTTTGGAATGACCCTCTCAAGTATTCTAATCAGCAGAATCACAGTGATAAATCATCTGACACATATTGATGAAACCATACCTGTACGACCAACTGTTCTTGCAGAATCATAAATCTCAAAGTCATTTCCTCCCAGTACAAGAAAATAAGTGAAGGGATAACTATAGTCATACTAAATAAGGGTGAATAGAATTCTTGCTCGGAGTTAAATCCACTATTTGTGAAATATGATACACACGTGCTTTTGATCCGAAGGAACGCCAACTTCTTACAACACGAGTTTTAATCCGAAGGACTCGCTGACTTCTGAATTGTGAAAACAGACTTGAATTTCTAAACTTGTTACAACTCGAACATACTTCTAACCGAGATCGCACTTGGCACTAGAAGGTTGGGAGTTGATCTTGGGAATAGGAAGGTTTATAGCTCAAAATAGAATAGGTTTGAAAGTAAGAGATGAATGAAATGAATGGAATTCAACCTCTATTTATAGGATTTTTTTGGACTGAGTTCGGCCAGAGTTCGGTCCCAAAATGTTCATAAATTCAAATGTTAGAGCCTGGTCATCCGGAGGACTGAGTCGAATCAGGAAACCATCCTGACCGAGTTTGGCCCAACTTCGGTCCGAACTCTGTTGGTCTATTTCCAGAATGTTGGGTCCAGGTTTGGGTTGGATTTGTGTTGGGTTTTGGACTGATTTTGGTTTAGGCTTTGAGTAGACTAGATTCTGGTTTAGTATGGGCTAGAGCTTCCTAGTGCCAACTGCGAATCCGATGTACATTTTTCCTATAAACAAAATAGAAAATACATAATAAAATATAAAATCAAGAGCACTTGATAACGCCAATCTTCTGAACGTCCGCTTACTTGAAGATACATTTTTTCTTGACGACAATTGTCCAAAGATAAACATATCTGGAAATCAGTATACCTTTCGGGGGCTCCACCCCCGAATCCCCATGGGGGGCGCTGCCCCCTCGACCCTCGTTCGCTGACCGGACAACGAAACTCTCGAGTGCGAGACTCCGGATAAGTCGTAGGCCGTTCGGAGAAATCTTCTGGTATAACGCTGTCTTTGGCTTATCATTATTTTTTGTTGCATATGTCCATATCTGATCTTGCTTATTGCTTTTCTGCAAATACATGTTAGATGAACAAAGTAATATACAAAAGCAAATATTATAACATTAATGAATATTTGGACAATGTTGAGTTTAAGTAAATATTACTATAGTGTTGCACGATTATTTTTTAATGTTAAGCTTAATCGATTAGCCATACTCAAAAGCTCAACTTAAATATTGGGCTAACAATAAGCTCATTTAGAATATTTGTGAACAAATTCTGATACCCTACGACAAGCAATAAGGTTGATTTTGACATTGCCATGGAAGTTTAAGCTTCACCTCACTAACAGTTTCAATTAGTTATGTTAGAGTTTTTCTTTTGGCTTATACAGGTTTTTCTCTTGCAAGACTAGAAAGATAGTCCCACATTGAAAAATACTCCAAGTGAGTATCTTAATATAATACCATGTAGGTGTTGACAGATGCACATGGGGTGGTGGCCAAAAGGTGGGTGACATGTGAGATATTTTTTTTGGAGGATTAAGGCCAAACACCTCAAGAAAGCATTTATGTTTTTTGTCACTCTCTTGAAAAAATTTCCTTAGGAGCTAAGCCCCAAAGGACCCAGACTTGGGTTCAAGGGCACAAAGTGGCGCTTTGATGGTGCACTTTATACTTAGCACGTCAACATCGTAGCAAGACGCTTGTGTACATTTGTTGCACTTTTGCGCTTGGTTGTGCACGACATTTTGCGTGAGCTTCTACGCGGGCTTCTGTGCGAGCTTCAGCACAATGTGCGTAGAGTGAGCGCATGGGACGCAGTAGGCAGCAGTTTTTGCTGACTACGAAATTTGAATTGTTATGAAAATATTGGATAAATTATTCAGATCCAATTTTTATGGAATTTGAATTTAATTGAATCTTATCTTTCTGTAATAAGTTGGCATCCAGTATTAGGGTTAGGGTTTCATCCCTACTCTATAAATACTCTCCTCGTGCCTCTTTATAGACTTATTCCGAAATAGAGAGACAGAAGAGAGAAAAGACCGACGGCTGTCATTGGAGTCCAGATGAGTTCGTGCAAGTCAGAAAAGAGGTGACGACGAGTGTTCTAGAAGTTCTTTGTGTTGCTGGTTTCTGGGAGCAGATCCGTGGTGGGGCGAATCTTGCTTTGAGCAACGATCATCATCATCACCCCAACAAGCCTTGTTCTTGTCTATCTTCTACTTCTCCTCTTCTTAGTTGTAAACGTTTTGTCCCAATTGTAACTACATTTACAAGGAAGAGCTTTTTTGGTTCTTGAGTTCTGTGATCTAGAAGAAGTTGTAATCGACTATATATATATATATATATATATATATATATATATATATATATATATATATATATATATATATATATATATAGAGAGAGAGAGAGAGAGAGAGAGAATAACTTGGGTGCAACGACGGTGGCGTCGCATTTTATCTTTATTATATATTATGCATGTTAACCTAGTTTTACAAGACCACCACATGATTATAAGACATTCTTATATTTCATTTGGCTGTGACACATTTCTTATATGAGTTGTGAGTCTCATATAGATCACGGACTTACGTATTGACTGATCATCAGTACGTGTGGGACGTGAGATAGGGAATAGCTGCTGATAGATTTTGCATGCTAGAAGACTTGGCAGTTATTAGAGGTATCATCGTGTCATGGATATGACATGCTTAGTGCATGGGGTGGGGAGGACAACAATTAAGGCGTTTGGGCTCCTTTTTACTTTCCTTGTGTAACCCGTACGCTCCGCCGGAGATGCGCGGTCATGATAACCCCTATATATTACCTGACGGGCTCTAAGGTTCAAAAGATGTCATACTTTGTAGGCCCCTGATTCTCTGAGAGAATCATGCCAATCCCATTTTAGCCAGATAGTCCACGTGTTGGAAAGTTGTTCTCAAAATGCATTCACATAGGCGGTTAGACGACCCTTTTGGATGTTTATTTTTAGTACCTTATTGGCATGCTTCTATGTATCTTGTTATGTCCCTCTGAGGATCTGGTCCCTTTCCAGGTGTAGTCGATCATGACTATTCGCAGGAGCACGAATCAGGACTTGTTACTCCATTCTCTTTCGAGGAGATCTTCCCTTCGAGCCTCATTGATCAGTAGATGTACTTATTATGTTTACTTTTATATTCTAGTTGGTAGTGGATTTGTCTCCATCCAACTATTAGTTCTTCTCGACTAGTTCATATTTGGGTTATTGACATATTGGATTATTTATTTCTTTATGTTTTCTGTGGATGATATTTAGTTATGTCCTGTGACTCGTGATAATTATATACCACTTGTGAATTATTGTTCATAATACAGCGTACGCATGTGTTATGGTTTCCATATATTGGAGTTACCATATACATACGGCTGACATGCTTACGTATTCTTAGTCCTACATATTTTGGGATTGGGGCGTGACAGGATAGCGCAGCGGTCTTAGCGCCCAGGATTTTACGAGTCTTGCAGAGTCCGATGATTCTCGTTGCAGAGCTAAGTTTGTCCAGTATGTCTTCGAATACTTGTTGGTCGAAGCGAACGACCAATATCCTTTGAGTCAAAACCAACTTTGTCACCTCGGATTGCGTCAACAACATCTCGTTGGAGGAGAAGATCTTCCCTAGCAGAGTCGCCATTTTTGTCGACATCGTCAAAAAGATCATAAAAATCAATAATCACCGACAACGGGTGGAAAGTTATACAAACTTTTTATTGATTGCGAATTGAGAAAGAGTACAATATAATTTCTATTACAAAAGAATCTAAGTACAAAAATATATGGGCAAGTGTGACAGGGAAGATCGAGCACTGCAGCGACTCATTTACTCCGTTGACGATCCGGGATTAAGGGGGTTGACGAGGCTTCAAGGCTTCTGTCTTCTCCTCCTCTCTTGTATGTAGCCTCTTTTTTTATGGGAAAATACCCACTATTTATAGCCTTTAGGAAGGCATTATATAGGCGCATGTATGCGGGCTGCATATTATCGCATGGCATGGCAGGCGCATACTATGTTAAGGTTGCCACATGGCAACTCAGGATCTGGGGTTGCTGATTCTCATAATACTCGTGACACGTGTCATGCCCTAATTTTGATGGTTGTGATTGCACCTTGGACATGCTACCACTTAGCGCATGGAAATGACTGGGGGAGTAGTGGCATATGGCACTGCTGAAGCATGGAAACACTTGAGAAAGTAATGGTCAATGCATGACACCGAATAATTGTGGCACATCGGGTTTGATACTGCGGCGCATGGCCTTTGATTACTGTTGGCACATGGTGGAGATTTTCCATGCTTCTATAGTCCACTTGGAGGAATTCATTGGAAATCCATCTCCCAAAAGGTATCATCCTATTTTCCCCTCAAATTCAATTCTAATTGTCATATGAGACCTATAAGAATCCTCTCTTAGCTAAGGACTACCCATAGGAAGAAGAATTAGGTTTGAATAGGCCCTGTGGTGATAGTTACATGGTATTTTATGTCCAAATTAGGAAAATTTTGAATTTGTACACCAAGTGTTTATTGTATGGTTAATTGTGTCTATTTGAACTTGTATTGGCATTGTGAGGGTAGCTACGTGTCCACAATTGGATGCGAGTAGGCTGTATCGTGATACGTAGCGATACGGAGTTAATTTTGGGGGATTTTCTTATATATTATGATACATGATACCAAATTCCTATTATTACATTTAAATAGTTATTTATTAGTTTATTTATACTAAATGTGATCTATTGGTTGTGTTTTATGTGAATTGGGGGTAGTATCATGGTGGCGTGTGGTCTAGGGACGATGTATCATGGTGTAGCACACCAAGTATTTGTGTTTTGGTCTAGTGTTGTGTGGGTGTGTCTATTTATGCATTCGAGTATCATTTAATATGTATATGAATACATTTGTGTATGAATAACAATTTGCAAATGAGTAATATGTGTATATATATATATATATATATACAGTCAGGTGTTGTATCTGTAATGGTTGGATGCCTGAACGAGTGAGAAGATTGAGTGCAGGTCATTAGGAGGGGAATTCAAATAGAGCAGTAGCAGTATCAATATAGGTTAGTGCAACAGTTGCACTAATGTTGAATACCACCTCGGACAGCAACAAATTATTGTGTGGATGAAATTGGGTAAGGTAATTGGGCTATTGCTGGGTACTAATATTGGTATCAGAGAGGTGTATATGTTAGTAATATAGGTGTTTAATAGAGGGGGCCAATTGGTATTGAGTTATGGGTTAGAGGAAGATGGAGGTAAGCAACTGATGTGATTCTAGACTGGGTTGCCACTAAACCACAACAACTAGTGGTTCAATTAATCTGATCTGGGGAAGGCTCGAAGGTCTAGGTTGTGTTTTGTTGTATTGGAAGGTCTGGAGTGTTAGGACTGGATGTGAATCTCTCTGAACATCTAAGCACAATGGGTATCTCAGGTGTAGTTGGGTTTAGATGTTGTGTTGAGTAAGGAAGATATTCTCTAGTAACAAAACATCTAGGTTAGTGCACATGTGTGCATTAGTAGCTAGTTAGAGGGTTACTTTGGTTAGAGTATCAGTTGGGAATGGTGTATTCGGACTGATCTCCATATCAGTGGAAGAAATAAGGATTTGCAGGTGTGATGTTTCACCAAGTCTTTAAGTATATCAAGAAGGGAGCAGGCCTGGGTGTATCCAGTAGGTATTGGGGATTTTGTGTACTGATACTCTTGGGTTAGTGTTAGCCTTGCCAATAGGTAGGTATCAGTACAGTAAGATGCTTGTGTTGGTAAAATTCCTAAATAATGCAAATAGGAAGATGTAAAATTAAAGACAAGAAATTATAGAGGATTCGAGGCATGTTACACGCTGTCCTTAGAATAGAATTTCGCCCCACGAACAGTACAGTGGGTTCCTGGCGATCTATCCCCGAGATACAACGAATCCTTTGATTCACTTCACCGTGCACCCGGTGGCGAATCCCACGAACGATCACAACCTTGCCCGAAGAATAGAGATTGGACGGAGGAGTTTTTGGAAGAATATAGGTTCTGGTGTTTTCCTTTTCTTTTTCGTCTCTGTACGATCGTTCTTTCGTTCCGAACAGAGAGCGAGAGAGAGAAGGAAAAAACTGATTTTTGTTTTTTTTTCCAGATCTCAGGATCGTGTCCTGGAAATATCTATCATGTAACCTTTCCCACTCTTTCCGTAACGGGATTACGTGAGAACAGTTTCGCGGAAGACCAGCAACCCACCAGACCAAATCAACGAAAGTAAAAAATAAAATAAAATAAGTTATTAAATTACCTTTGTACCCGTGTCCGTTCTGCGGCGCGCAAGCGTGCAAAGTGCTAAGTGCGCGAATAATAAACGCATAAAAATGTGCATGAAATCGCGCACCCGCTCGCGGGTTGGATGAGATCTAGCCCATCCCCTACAAAGCCCACTTACCCACTAAGAGGGGTAAAGCAATATATGGAAAGGAGAATGACTTCTCCTTTCCCATGTGGGACTAAAAGAAAGGAGTTGCTTTGTTGAATCATATGGTTTAAATAAATCTAACAATCCCCCACATGATTCAACAAAAGAAAAAAGGAAGGTATAGCACGATAGGACATATAGGAAGGAAAACAAGATATGGGCAATCACACTGTGTATTAGAGGAAGGTGTCTTCCGGACTTGAACCTCCCCTTAGTGTTATACATCTCATCTATACAGACCCAAAGTGACTTAAGTCTTGAGCTTAGGATCTTACTTGTACAGACTCAACATACACACAAACACATTGTAGGCATTTGATCGTATCAACAGTTGTGCACTTTTCGGCCATGTGCTATCTCGATTTCTTAAGAGCTCTAGAGAACAGCCCGAGTTCCCATAGAAAGCGGCCCCACTTTTACTCGTAAATAGGTGAATCTTTCTAGGTATTATGCAATTTATATACCCTACTTTACAAGCCACAGATTCATTAGGATTTTACAATCATCCTTTTATTTATTGCAGATCAACACTATACATTAGAGGAATGGTTCTTTACAATTACTATCATATAGTGTTTCCAGTCACACATCAATTTTGTTGTTACCCATTGAACCTTTTCTTGGTGCTTCCAATCAAAGGTTGGGTTGCCTTTGAGGTGACTCAATCTATGGGCTTTAACCCCATTCCTCTTGTCGTCTCCAACACAAGTCTCCTTGAGAGCCCTTTAGTTAGAGGATCTGCTAGATTGTTCTTTGATCTGACGAAGTCAATTGCAATTACTCCACTGGATCGCAATTGCTTCACCCGATTGTACCTCAGACGTATATGTCTGGATTATCCATTATAACTTGTCCTTTGAGCCTTTGCTATTGCAGCTTGGCTGTCACAGTGTACAGGGATAGCATGAACTGGTTTGCTCCACAGAGGAATATCTGTTACCCGATTTCTAAGCCAGTCTGCTTCCTCACTGGTGAGGTCAAGAGCTATAAATTCTGCCTCCATAGTAGATCTAGAAATACAGGTCTGCCTGGTAGAGTTTCATGCAACAGCAGCTCCACCTAATGTGAATACATATCCACTTG
The DNA here is from genome assembly GCA_036927795.1 of Iris macrosiphon. NCBI lineage: Eukaryota > Viridiplantae > Streptophyta > Magnoliopsida > Asparagales > Iridaceae > Iris > Iris macrosiphon. The sequence continues at coordinate 141,640,681 of JAYESA010000013.1, read as the reverse complement.
TGGCTTTGGTCTCATCTGTATCGGAGATCCAGTTCGCATCAGTATACCCTTCTAATACATATGGGTATCCTCCATAGAATAATCCATGGGATATCGTGCCCTTTAGGTATCTCATTACCCGTTCCAAGGCAGTCCAATATGAACTATTCGGATTGCTAGTATACCGACTAAGCTTTCCTACTGCATAGAAAATATCAGGTCTGGTACGATTAGCAATATAGTTCAGGCATTCGATTTGCTGAGAATACTTTAACTGAGCCACACTGTCTCCTTTATTCTTCTTCAACCTGATACTTACATCATATGGAGTACTTACAGGTTTAGAATCAAAATAGTTAAATCCTTTTAGAACCTTTTTTATATAGTGAGATTGGGAGATACCAATTCCCTCAGAAGTGCGACTTAGTTTAAGTCCTAAAATTACATCAGCAGGTCCTAAATCTTTCATATCAAAATTTTGAGACAGAAATGATTTGATATCATAAATAATATCCATGTCAGTACCAAAAATAAGAATGTCATCAACATACAGGCATAATATTACACAAGATCTACCAATAGTTTTGCTATATACACATTTATCAGAATCATTAATAGCAAAACCATATGATAGAATTACCTTGTCAAATTTATCATGCCATTGCTTTGGCGCTTGTTTCAGCCCATAGAAAGATTTAATTAATTTGCATACCTTGCGTTCTTGCCCTGGAACAACAAACCCTTCAGGTTGTTCCATATAAATCTCTTCCTGTAAATCTTCATTCAGAAATGCAGTTTTTACATCCATTTGATGAATAAATAGTTTATGAATAGATGCAATAGCTATCAATATTCTAATTGTAGCAATTCTTGTAACAGGAGAGTAAGTGTCAAAAAAATCTACCCTTTCTTTTTGTTTGAATCCTTTAGCCACTAACCTGGCTTTGAATTTCTCAATAGACCCATCAGGTCTTAACTTCTTTCTAAAGATCCATTTGCAACCTATTGGTTTACAATCTACAGGAAGGTTAACCAAATTCCAAGTTCTATTTGATATAATAGAATCCATTTCACTATTTATGGCCTTTTTCCAAAATAAAGAATCGACTGAGGACATAGCCCCTTGATAAGATATAGGATCCTCTTCAACGAGGTAGGTGAAAAAACCTTCACCTAGGTTTGGTTCTCGTCTTGTTCTTTTACTTCTCCTGGGTTCTACTGGGGTAATCTCCTCTGGTTGTGAACTAGAGGTTACAACAGGGACTTGTGTATAAATAGAAGAACTAGAAATTCTATTTTTCAATGGAAAAATATTTTCAAAAAATGTAGCATCCCTAGATTCCATAACTGTATTAGCATCAATACCATTTACCTCACTCTTAATTACAAGAAATCTATAAGCAGTACTATTTTTGGTATATCCCAAAAATACACAATCTACGATCTTTGGTCCCAATTTTCTTTTCTTGGTAGGAGGGACAGAAACTTTAGCAAGGCACCCCCACACTTTGAAATATTTCAAAGATGGCTTTCTACCTCTCCAAAGTTCATAAGGGGTCTTATCAGTCTTTTTGAAAGGAACTTTATTTAAGATATGACATGCAGAAAGAAGGGCTTCCCCCCACAAATAATCAGATAAACCAGAGCTACCTAATATAGCATTAATCATATCAAGAAATGTTTTATTTTTTCTTTCTGCTATCCCATTCTGTTGAGGAGCATAAGGAGCAGTTACCTCATGTATAATGCCATGCAATTCACAAAAGGAGTCAAACTCGGAAGAGGTGTATTCACCCCCATGATCAGACCTAAGAATTTTAATTTTCTTCTCAAGTTGGTTTTCAACTTCAGCTTTAAAAGATACAAACTTACTGAAAGATTCATCTTTAGTTCTAAGCAAGTAAACATGGCAGTATTTTGAATAATCATCTATAAATGTAATAAAATACCATTTACCACTACGAGTAAGAATACCGTTCAATTCACAAATATCGCTGTGAATAAGCTCCAATAGCTGAGAACTCCTTTCAACAGAATGAAAGGATTTTCTGGGTTGTTTGGCTTGTGTACATATCTCACATTTTTTATTCCTGCTCATGTCAATCTTAGGAATCAATTGTAACTTAGACATTCTCTTTAAAGAGTTAAAATTGACATATCCCAAACGACCATGCCAAACATCACAACTATCAGTATTATAAAAGAGAGCATTTGAATCAGAAGTAGAAGTAGATGCAATATTATTTAAACATGAATTTAATGTACTGCAAGGCATGTTCACAGAGAGTTTAAACAGACCCCCACATACATAGCCTTTTCCAATAAAGTTACCGTTCAGGGAGATTACAACTCGATCAGACTCAAATACCAGTTTGTAACCATGTTTATTTAGCAAATAACCAGAAATTAAGTTCTTATTTACGTCCGGTACGTGCTGCACATTATGCAAAGGGAGAATATTGCCCGAAGATAACTTGAGGTTCACTCTTCCCTTTTCATGCACTCTGGCAACACTCGAGTTTCCCATAGCTACTGATTCACCTTCCTCAACCTGTCGGTAGGAGGAAAAAGAATCAATATTAGGGCATACATGGATATTTGCCCCTGTATCAACCGACCAGTCAGTAGGCTGATACGAGGACTCAAAAACAGAACATACGGTTACAAACCTCTGATCATCGGTACGGATATATTCGGTCCCAGCTATGATAACAGAGCCTGTGGAACAATAGTAGCGTCTGCAGGAGTTCGGCGATCAGGATTCTGAAATCTCTGACCCTTCTTCCTATGGCGGCATTGCCTAGCAAAGTGACCATGCTTACCACAATTGTAACATTCCCGCTTAGGTCTGTTGTCTTTCCCAATCACAGCTCTTGGCTTAAGAAACTGTTTCTTTGCAGGGTTCCTATTCTGGGGGTTGTTCCTCTGTTGATAGGGTTGGCCCTTAGGCTTTCCCTTGGTTTCAACAATGTATAACTTTGCCTCGAATTCAGTGCTAAGAGGTTCCTTGTCTCTAGTTCTACCTTCTTCCTCAATGCGGAAGGACACAAACAGGTCGTCTAAAGACATGGGTTCCTTATTATGTTTTAGTTTTAAACCAAATTTCTTCCAAGATGGGGGAAGTTTATTAATAAAGGCAGCAATTAGAAACTTATCAGCAAATGACATGTCTTTCTGAGACATCTTGTATATGATAGTTTGAAGGGTATTAGTCTGTTCAACAATAGACTTCTCATCTACCATTTTTAACTCTAAAAATCTGTCAACAATGTAAATCTCAGAACCCGCTCCTTCATTGGAGTATTTTTTATCGAGAGCTTCCCAAAGCTCTCTGGACGTAGAGGTAGTGCAGTATATATCATAGAGGGTGTCAGAAAGACAACTGAGAATTTTACCGTGACAGTTGTCTCATTGTAGGACTCTAATTCGTAGGTCCTGGCAGGTTCGTATAAGTCAGGTTGGATTTTCGGTTCTTTGAGAACCTTAACTAGTTTCAAGCAAGTTAGCCAGTAGGTCATCCTACACTGCCATCTCTTAAAATTCAGGCCATCAAACTTCTCCGGTTTGGAGGAGTTATGAATGTTGGTGGTCAGTTCTTCTACGGTGTTCATCTTGTCGATAGGAATTTTTTTTCAACCAGAAAATAGAAAGTAGACAGAAGCTACATGAAAAAATCCTATTCTAAGATTGTTGGTGAAATTCCTAAATAATGCAAATAGGAAGATGTAAAATTAAAGACAAGAAATTATAGAGGATTCGAGGCACATTACACGCTGTCCTTAGAATAGAATTTTGCCCCACGAACAGTGCAGTGGGTTCCTGGCGATCTATCCCCGAGATACAACGAATCCTTCGATTTACTTCACCATGCACCCGGTGGCGAATCCCACGAACGATCACAACCTTGCCCGAAGAATAGAGATTGGACGGAGGAGTTTTTAGAAGAATATAGGTTATGGTATTTTTCTTTTCTTTTTCGTCTCTGTACGATCGTTCTTTCGTTCCGAACAGAGCGAGAGAGAGAGAGAAAAAAAACTAATTTCTGTTTTTTTTTCAGATCTCAGGATCGTGTCCTGGAAATATCTATCACGTAACATTTTCTACTCTTTCCGTAACGGGATTACGTGAGAACAGTTCCGCGGAAGACCAGCAACCCACCAGACCAAATCAACGAAAGTAAAAAATAAAATAAAATAAGTTATGAAATTACCTTTGTACCCGTGTCTGTTCCGCAGTGCGCAAGCGTACAAAGTGCTAAGTGCGCGAATAATAAATACGTAAAAATGCGCATTAAATCGTGCACCCGCTCGCGGGTTGGATGAGATCTAGCCCATCCCCTACAAAGCCCACTTACCCACTAAGAGGGGTAAAGCAATATATGGAAAGGAGAATGACTTCTCCTTTCCCATGTGGGACTAAAAGAAAGGAGTTGCTTTGTTGAATTATATGGTTTAAATAAATCTAACAGCTTGATGATGCCCATGTATCAACATCATCAAGGGGCATTACATGGGAACAGATCTAAGATAAATTGGGAGGGTAATTGCTATGGGACAATGGTGGCTGTGGTCTGCAAGTTTGAGTTTCACCCATGACTCTGTTCTCAGATAGATTATAGACAAGTCAGTCTTTTAGTTGCAGCAAGTTGAGGAAGTGGGATTAGTATCAGTTAAGTATATCAAATAGGCACCATACTAAGGTATTTGAGTATAGGCTTAAGCAATAACTCATATAACTAAAGTACTAGATTAATATGAGTCTAAGTGCAGGTTAGGGTAACTAAGTAATAGCTAATTATGGAGTATGAGGGTGTTGGTTTAACCTAGAATACCAAGTTTTAAATTAGTATAGATAATTTAGCTAGTGTAGCTTGGTATACCATATGATTAGCTTGCATAAGACCTAGTATTAGCTAAGTATTTACTAGTATTAGCTAGATTGAGCAAGTATGACTAAGAAAATCTAGAGTAGCAAGGTATTAACCTAGTTAACTTAGTATTGACTAGTATGCCCTAATATGGAACTATTCGGCCCCTACAGCTAACTAGAAATGATCAATACTTTATGGAATAAGAAGTGATAAAAAATATTCGCAATTAATATTATTGAATCCATACCATTTTTCAAACATAGAAAGATTGAACTACATATCCTTATATAAAGGATTGAGTCTCACTTAAAATGAATCAAGGTTCAAAAGAATCGAATTCCGACAAAGCTCGGACCAAACTTGGGCCGAACTCGGTTATCTCTGTTCCAGAATTCGAAACGGGACCCAACTCTTCATATTTTGGCTACTTATTCATCTAATCATCAAAACCGAGACACACGAACCAGCAACCCCCTTCTTTCTTCTTCCTCTAAACCTTAGTTGCCAAACCCTAGGTCTTTGGTTCTCCCTCCTCAAGGCATCTCATCTCTCTAAACTTCACATCTGGGTGTTTTTTAAGGTTCTCTATCACTTCCTCAATTTTTTTTCGTGTATAACTCCTCATTTCCTCTATTTTTTTTTGTCTCAAACGGCTCCTAAGTTATTTAAGAAAAGGAAAACTTTTGGGGAAGCATCCTCTTTCAATGTTCAGAAAGAAATATTCTATTCTTTGTTTAGTCCATCCATGCCCGATGAGGGTGATTTTGATGGATTTCTATTTTCATCTCTTGAGCAATCCCAAGAATGGTTCAGTAATTTTGTTGAAAGAATTATTTGCCCTGGAAACCCTATTAATTTTACTCTATTTTCGACATACCTGCCTACCTTACGTGCATTGGGACTAGATAAATTGGTTATATCTAGATATCCAATTTATATTAATGATATAAGAATGTTTTATTGTAACTTGTCCTTTGAAGATGATTCTATCCATTCTCGTTTCAGCGGGATAAATATTAAGTTTGATGTCACGACCCGCACCCGATATAGGGGCACGAGTGTGTGGGTACGTTCAACCTACGCCGCAACATCGACGGTAGAACGTTGTCTAGATCACAATACTAGCTAATCAATCTCACACGAATATCCAACTCCATAAGGAGACACAAATATCACAATATAATATAGAAATACTCAATCACAGAACTAAAGCACGATAAGATATCGGAGAAAATAAACGAAATACAACACAAGTATAAACAACAAAAATAGTCTAACCTGCAAACAAAAATATCCAAATCTCCAAGTATGTCGGAAACAAGTCCGGTACCATAATCTGCTAAACGAAAATAACTGAATAGCTAGTGATCCCGGCTAAACCTCCTGAAAATCATACCTGAACTACAAGGTCCAAGCAGCAGCTACTCTCCCTGTGGTCCATAATATGTCAGACACCAGTCCTCTAAATCGCAGTCTGGAAAAATATTTCCAGTCAGGATTATAGCGAAGTACAATCCAATAATAGTTCCAGTTAATTGATAAGGACTATAAAACGATAAATAGATGATGTTATATACTAAAAGAAAATAATAAATAGATGTAGTGGCAAATAGTAAAAAGAACAGGCAATAGACAATATGGCATAGTCAGTGCATATATGAAATAAAGAGAAAGAGCTACAATATCATATACGGGTGATGTAGTATATGAAACTGAAATAAAGAACTGTAACTATTCTAAGTGTTTAAAATATCAGTCTATCATATGATCGGCTTGGGACAAGATTAGGCTTGTTACATATGATTAGCTATGATTCATGTAAGGTCGGGCTAACCATCTGGTTAGCTATGATGCGAGTAATGGTCAGGATAATTATATATAATAGGCTATGAGGCATGTAATGGTAAGGCTACACCCGACGTGATGTGTGGGGTTATCTATGATGCATGTAGAGTTGGGTATGATCACATAATCTACTAATATTTCTCCCACCCCCAACAAGTACAGTGGATCCAACCATGACACATTACGATACACGATCAATGTCTAATATATCATGTACAATATCTAATATCAATGTCGTGTACGATATCAATACTGCTAGTCCTCCTTGCTACTACTGCCCTTGGAGCTGGCAATGCAAGAAATTATTGTACTGGCCCTCCTAGCCTCTGCATCAATTGGCACATGCAATCTTGTGATCAAGGCTCCCATATCTCAAACATAGTTTGTTAGCTGCCCGACAAATATTCCGGATATGACCTCTGTAAACCCCCTCGACCAATTTAGGGTTTAATTTGAATTAAATCGAGAGACTCAGATTTATTTGGATACAATTAGAATTAATGTGCAATAATTATATGTCCTAATACACCTTGACGTTGTTTCGAGGTTGGAGCACCACACCAGTAGTTATCTTCCACCCAAGGTCACGAACATCTCTTAGACATGCCAGACTACCCCCTCTGACCATTGTGCAACCTTAGATACTCGTCATTGCATCCCACCTTAGCTTCACGATATTCGTAAATGAGCGCCTTGCACATTAATTTGTAATTTAATTAAGTTGAGGCCAAGTTCACCAAAAATAGTACCGGACCAAGCCCGTGTACACCCTTAAATATGGACCAGCCCCACCCCGAGGAGCTGGTCGGCCCAAATCTCAAGGATAGCCTACGAAAGACAACACCTAAAAATATATATTTCCTCCCACATGAAAACCCTAAGGAATCATAAACCCCCCCTGAACCCTAGCCGAACCCTTTCTCTCTCCCAACCGAGCTCTCCCTCCCCGACTACCCGACACCACAACCACCTCCGGTCGCCACCCCCAGCCACCGGACCACCCCTCACTGCTGGACCACCACCCAACCGCCAGCACAGCACCCCATCCGCCCAACGCCACCATCTCCTTCACCATTACCGACTCCCTCCATCTAAATCCAACCCCTCAGCCGCTGCCCCGAGCGCACCCCGCCGCCTCTGGCATCGCCGAACACCATCGTCAGGCCTACCTCGACCTTCCTTCACGACCTGTCAGCCACCCCGCACCGTCCTCAGCCCGCACCATCGTCGCCAAGGCTGTTGCTGCAGCTGCCGCATCCGCTGCAGTGCTGCTACTGACTAACCCGTCGATCGATGCCGGAGCTCCGCCCGTGAAGAAGACGACCAGGACAAGCAGACTCTCGTCCAGGCAGCCAGGTACTCGATCCCTCGCTCGTTTCTCGCATAATATCGTTGTATGGCTGCTTATTCGAGTCGTCGTGTCGACGTGTCCTATGTCGACACCAACCAAATAAAATAAAATAAGAGATATGTGTATGCGTGATGATAATTAGGTTAGAAAATAATGAATGCATTTCCCTAAAGTATGACATGTTACCAAGGACCAGTATTTCATCTAAACATCTGGACATAAACCGAGTACGTTTGAACATGGGAACCAAGGACATGTAGTCGTACAAATCAAAAACAGTTGGTAACCATAACTCGATGATTTATTGCCTCAAGGCACACGATAACCGAAGACAGAACACGTGTACACCCTAGCTACGTGCACACGTGACGTTGTAATCGATCAATCGTGAACTTGCGACAATACCTAAGAGTAGCGTCACAGTAGTGTGTATATATTGCTTAGTGTCTGATGTCAGCATTTGTTATATTATATTGTATGTTAGGATCATTGGATCAGCCAGGAGACACTGCAGGAACCGGCTTCTGGCATACACAGCTTGAGGACTCAGGCAAGATACCTTGCCATATTTACTGTTTAATTTAAATTATGCATATGTTGTATGATTCTTGTTGCTTATTTCATATGACTGTGCGCGTCCGAGATTGACTCGGGTGTAGTCGACGGATACGTCGATGATTAGTGTACTTGACTTAGTCACTAGCAGACTCACCCCATTGAGAGGATACTCTGGTATCTTCCGAAGACCCGACGCTCTTATACGTTTCACAGTGATAATTCATATTGGGATACGGGTCCGCGTACTCGACTAGCTATCAGTTCGTGTGACATACATCACGGTTAGTACGTAACTCAGTATTTTATTTATAGAGACTTGGCATGTAGATACGTGGTACGCACGTCGAGTATTCGACTGGTGTATTTACATTAGGAGGGGAGGACAACTAGTAGGCGTATGGGATACACACATTGGAATCCGTAGTATCCAGAGGAGCCACGAATTCGATGACCCCCTTTATGCAGATTCCCCGTTCTTCAGAACGGTATGGACGTTATATACTGTGCAGATTCTCCGTTCTTCGGAGTGGTATGGACGTTATATTATTCAGATTCCCCATTTCTCGGAGCGGTATGGACGTTATATACTGTGCTGATTCCCCGTTCTTCGGAGCGGTATAGACGTTATGCCTACACCTACTCATACATACCAATGTTGTCCTCACATTGCATTCACTTAGATGGTTAGCACACCCTTTATTATATTTATTGTATTCAGTATTTATATATGGCATGTTTCTATGTATCTTGTTACATCCCTCTGAGGACCTGGTACCTTTCCATATTTGGACGAGGCATATTACCCCACCGTATACGGCCCAGGACAGGAGACTAGGTACGCTACAGCGGATGAGCTAGAGGTGCTACCGTCAGAATTTCCGTGATCAGTTGGTAGGCCTTCTTCCTAGCATTGGGAGCATCATTATCTAGTCAGCCGATGTCCTAGTCATTATCTTTATCTATTATTTTAGTATTTTATTTCGTCATAGTGGTGGGTTTGTCCCCACCAGACATTCTTGGTTGTACTATGATATTTTGAGACTGGCGTTTATCTTCCAGCATTTATTATTAGTACATTCTTGCTGTTTATATTTGTGGATGAGATTAGATTACCTGCTGTTGATTTATATAGGACATGTTAGTATTTAGGACAGAGTAGCACTCTTCGTTAGGATCCATTAAATTAGAATATCCTCGGAGATGTGACAGCTGGCTATTGCCACGTGGTTTAATTCCGTGTATTTTGGGACTGGGGCGTGACAACCTCCCTTGCTATAGTAGGTACAACCTGTCGGTGCTCTCCGTCGTTGTTGTTTGTTCTGCTGCTACCACGGCTGCTGTTGCTGAGTTGGTACTGTCACTGTTGGAACTACAGCCCTTTGCAACGCTGGATCATATATATGAACGCCAGGTGATGGTGTTGACGTTCAGGGTACTGGTCCTCCTTCATTGTTCTGTCTATAAGGCCTCTTCCGATCCACTCTTCTTGATGCCATTCTTTGAGAAGTAAGCTCGACCATCTTGGATGCTATCAATACTGCCTCGAAGGTCTGGTAGTCGTGCACCTCTACCATATGCAAGATCTCCAAGTGAAGTGCCTGCTGGAACCTCATTGCTCTCCCCAACTATAGTGATACCATAGTTGGAGCAAATCTGCTTAGTCGACAAAACTCTACCGCATAGCCATCTATCGTCCTTCCAGCTTGCTTGAGGTTAATGAACCTCTGCTGCAACTCATAGTGAGCCACAATCCCAAAGTACTTTGCCCTGAACCGGTTCCTAAAATCCTTCCATAAAATAGGATGCCTCATTCCTACCTCTATCGTAGCCCACCAATCTCTTGCCAGATCTTGGAGTTGTAGGCGAACCAAGTCAACTTGTTCCTCGACCAAAACTTTAACCGCTATCAGAATGGTCTCAATATCCTGGAGCCAATCATCTGCCATGATTGCGTCCTTCGTTCCTTCGAAGTATCTGGGGTTCAGTTTGCAAAATCTAACAGATGACCCAGAGTCTGTTATCTCGTCTCGTTCTAGGGCCGTTTGCAACCCTTGCTTCAACAGGATATTTTATTCCTGCTGTTGGAGTTGTTGTTGCTGATATTGCTGTTGTTATTATTGTTGTACCACAATCTGGTGTTGTTTTTCATCCAATAATCTATGAATAATCTCTAGCAATGCTGGGTTATCCAGTTTTGCCGGTACTGCGGGAGGTACAGGAACACCTGGAGCCTGCTGCTCGATCCCGTTCATTGTGGGTTCAACTTGGATCCTTGGCTGAGGTTCCAAAGGATCTTGTTCCACTGGCATCGCTGCCTCTCCTGTCTATAACATCATAGGAAGGAGAATCCCTAAAGAATAGCACAAGAACCAATAAGCACAGGACGAGAAAGAACAAGGAAGCAACCAATCTGAAAAAATCCAAGCTGAGTATTGAAGAGTACGAATGTAGAGTTTCAAGAAGGATCATGTTTGATTGAGACTCCTATGACCATGCCACCCCACAAGTCTGAAGAACAGACCTGCATAGGCCAAAGACTTGCATAGGCCACTCCTAAAACCTTGTCACGCCCTAGTACCGGAATACGGAGATGGACATGGCCAGCTATCCGTACAAGGTACTATATGTCGTACGACGATCACGGCTGTATAAGACAAAGGGGGTACATGCTATAATCAAGTCTCTTATGGTCAAGAATTTATATATCTCAATCATTCAAACAAGAAACAATTAGCATATATGATAAGCAATAAGGCATCCCAAATGCTTTCTCAAAATTTTCTGGAGTCCAGCTGTGCAAAAATAAGAAGTTAGAAAAGTAGCAAAAGTATATGATAATGATTTAGCTGCAGTCTGATTTAATATAATCATGTAAGAAAACTAATGTCCAGACGAGCCGGCTAACAGGTGTCGGTGGCTAAAAGCCCAAAAGAAGTAAATGTGAAAGACGAGCAGAAAAGAAGAAAAATCCACTCGCTATCCCCTGCGACCATATTCCTGGTGCGCGCCATGAGTTGGGGGAAAGAATGCTGGATCCTCAGGTGCTAACTCAAGACCTGGCCATGCAAAACCAGTGGGGTTAGACCCCAAATAACAAGTACCACAAAGGAAACACAAAATGGAAAAATAAAAATCTAAGAAAAATAATATAATACTACATAGGTTCAGTATCGTAACTTAGGTCCATGATATATCCTAGCGCTAAGGCTCAACCCTACAACCAAACAAGGATAAGGGTTGAACCCTCACACTATGATAGTCCATTTTCCTAGGCTACTAACTAAAATAATACAATCACAAACAATTCTATTTCTTATATCGGCCTATCATTTGTACGGCTTGTTATTTGTGGAGTATGAGATTATCTTAGAATAATGCATAATAAGTATCCTCAGATCACGCCAGTGCCGAACATGAGCTAACCGAACTAATATAATAAAATAATATAATATCTGTGGTGGCCAGTCTACAACGCACTTAGAATGAATTTATGTGGGAAGGTTCATTGGTATGATCTCGGGTACCATTTTCTCCAAATGTTACTATCACTTTTAGTTACCTAATTAGCCCTAGGTTGTATTTAAAATCTCAATGCGTGGTCACATGAGGATTTCTCTTAAGATGTAGTACAAGGTACGGGCACGCTAGATACGAATCCATGGAAGTCAAATCTGGATTCACCCTAGCGTGTATGCAACATTCATACAATCAAAAATCCTAGCCACGCTTGGGTAGTTCGATTCTCTTATTATGCCCGTACTGGGGAACAATGTTCATATTTATAATATTACGCGTTCAGGAATTTGGAGGCATTCTCGATGCACAACCTAAATATAATCACTTAACACGTGATACGATATATCGTACCTCGGCGCACATAAAAATATGAATAATTATCAGGCAATATTAGTATCAGCATGAATACAGTATTCTAGTCCAATTACCAATTATACATCTCGTCACATGAATCAAGAAAATATTCGATCAAATAAGCAGGGCCGCATGGGTCTCTAGGCCACATAACCATCCTGGCCGCATGAGAAGTCAGGTCGCATGACAATCCTAGCCGGATGGAGTCATGCCGTATGACAATCCTGGCCGCATGGAGTCATACCGCATGGAGTCATGGATAAGGTCTACTCCTCGGGATAAGTGATGAAGCGACGGAAAATAAATAAAGTGTCAGTGATGTGACATAAAGTGTGATGTGACATAAAGTATGTCAGAAAAAATGACAAAATCATAGAAAGATGCGCCAAGGATGCGCCAAAGATGCGCCAAAGTTCAGAGTCATGCGTCCAAGGAAAGGTGGCCGCATGATCTGCTTGCCACATAAGTTCGATGTCGCAAGGAGTTCGATGCCACATGGAGTATCTTTTGGAGTTAGCGAATTTCTTATTCGTTCAGCGAGTGAATGCACAAAGTGTTCAAGGATACTTGTGTAGATCAGCAGTCATGCGTCCAACAAGATGGACGGCAAAAGTTTAGCCACATAACCCTCTCGGACGGCATACACTCTCAACCACATAGCTCGCTGGCCGCATGAAGACTTTGTCTTCTTTAACAGCAGGTTCAGCCTTGGCAAAAACTCTCAAAAATTAAAATATTATTTTCTTCATAAAAATCTCATTTTAAGTCCAAATCAGGTGAACAAAAGCCAAAATGCTCTAAATCGAACGATCTAACATGTAACAAAAAAATGGTTTTCAAAGACACAAGTTTAATAGATCAAAACCAAGAAAAACTCATAAAACTCAATAAAAATCTAAGTTAGAAATATAGATCTACCATAATCCATCCATCAAAACAGAAAACTCTAATAACTAAAGTGGTTAGAAACACATAATAAATATAATGGAACAATAATATGGAGGATTTGTCTATTTCTCATGCAAGATGTACTTTCCTATGAAATGGAGAGAGAGCTAAAAATGAGAAAGAAATGAAAAAGTGAAGAAAGAGAATAAAATATTGGTTTATATATGCTAGGGTTTGAGGTTTGAACCAAAGACTCTCATGAGTATAACCAACCCACAAAATAAATCATAAACCATGTGAAACCAAAGAATGGGTCTAGTCTCCATGAATATACAACCATGCTAAAAATAAAAATACGTTCCAAATACGAATATACAACCTTGCCGACCCATCCCCGCTGAGTCTCACCGGACCACCGCCCCCTCGCCATCTCCGGCGTCACCAACCACCCCTCAGACCGCCGCCTCTCCGCCGGAACTCCACACCCATCAAGCACCATCACCAATCCATTCAAACCCGACCACCCGAGCCCATTGTCCCCTCCCCTACTTCCAAAACCACCACCCTCCACTCCGTCTGACACCGCCAGACGCCTCCACCCGACTCGTCGGACCCCCACTTCACCACCGCCGGCGGCCAACCACCCACACCGACCGTCTCCACCCGCACCATCACCATCCTCGACCATCACAGTCCCTGTTAAACCCCACTGCCAATCCCGACTGCTCCCCACCACCCTCCAGTGCCGTTAACCACCCCGAGAGGCCAACCCCGACCCCCCCAGCGACCTGACCGCCGTACCCGACGCCGGTTCAGTTGCTGCCCCCGCGCCAGGCCACTACAACTGAGACCGCAGTCATCGCAGTCGACTGAACGCCGGCAGGTCGGATCCGTCCACACGACGACCGGAGTTCACCCACGCCGGAGAAGACAGTCGACCAGCGAGCGGACCCCCTCGCTCGGCCGATCAGGTACTCGTTCATTGAACCCTTCTCTCGTGTGTCCTATACTTTTTCTTCATGTCGCCGTGTCAATATGAAAATATATTAATAGCTTTTAAACCTAGTTAGTATTTTATGCATGGAAGTGATTTCTAATTAGATATTAATTAATAAATAATTATTCTAAATTAATGACCAGTTACCAGGGACAGGTAATTCATTAGAAACACCTGGATATAAATCCTAGTATGTCGAACATAGAAAATAGAGACATGTGTCAGCACGGAACAGAAACCATGATCAACCCGTAACTAGATAATTATTGCCTCGAGACACAGGTTAGCCGAAGACAGAACACGTGTACACCCTAGCTACGTGCACACGTGACGCTGTATTCAATCAACAGTGAACTCGCGACAGTATTCAAGAATAGCGTCGTAATCGTATGTAGTTAATGCGTAGTGTCTGATGTCTGTATTGTTGTGTTATATTGTATGTCTAGGGTCTTTGGATCAGCCAGGAAACACTACCGGAGCAGGCTTTTGGCATTCACCTCTTGAAGACTCAGGCAAGATACCTTGCCATAATTACTGTCTAATTTAAATTACGCAAATATTGTATTGTATACTCGTTGTTTTGCTTTATACAACTGTGCGCATCCGAGATTGTCTCGGGTGCATTCGACGGATACGTCGATGATTAGTACACATTGACTTAGTCATTAGCAGACTCACCTCAATGGATGATACCCTGTTATCTTCCGAGACCTGACACTACTATACGTATTCCTAGTGATAATCTCATGTTGGGATGCGGGTTCGCGTGTTCGACTAGCTATCGCCACGTGTGACATTTATCACGGTTAGCAAGCAATTCAGGACTATTTCAGTATAGAGACTTGGCATTTAGATACAGAGTATGCACGTCGAGTATTTGACTTGTATATCTACATTGGACGGAGAGGACGACTAGTAGGCATATGGGACACCCCACTCCTTTATACAGACACCGCACTCGACGGAGTGATACGGACGTATATATATATTACAGATACCACGTTCTGTAGAGTGTTGGACGTTACTTGGTGATATTACAGATACCACACTCTATAGAATGTCGGACGTTATTGTATTCCTGCGCCCGTGTTATAGGGGGCATGTGTGGCATATACTAGCCGGTTGCCACGACTGGTGAATTACGTCAGCATATGTCTAGCTTACACCTTCCCATATACTCATAATTTTCCTTACATTGCATTCACTTAGATAGTTAGCACACCCTTTATTGTATTTATTTTATTCAGTATTTATATATGGCATATTTTTATGTATCTTGTTGCGTCCCTCTGCGGACCTGGTACCTTTCCAGATTTGGATGAGGCTTACTACCCCCACAGTATACGGACCAGGACAGGAGACTATGTCACGACCCGATTTCGTAGAATCGTTGGGGCGTCCCCCGAATCGTGATGCCGTGCGGGCCTGGGGTTGCGCCCGCACAAGGCTACAGTATTTTGCATAGCAAGCACATATTCAGAGTACGCAGATAAATTGAAACACATATTTGAAACATGGAAAAGTTCTCTTTATTGATAATGAACATCTATTACAAACTCCTGAACGAGTCAGCTAATATGCCGAACGGCTTACAAAAGTGTTAACTCAAAATGAGATAACAGTCCTGTACATTATATCCCTTTATAAACTCAAAATGGTAAAGACCTCCAGGCTGGAGGACGGTTTTGCCACGGAGCTGCATTTGTGTATGAAGAGTTGCAGGCTCCTGACTTCAAAATGCTTCAAAGGGGCGCGGTGAAGATGCGCCAACAGCTGGACTGGATCGGGAAGACGACTTCGGCTCCTCGCCCGGTTCACCTTGGTACGGAGAACCTGTTTCAACGAGGGTCAGCATATCGAAATATGCTGGTGAAGGCGAGCTAGCCTGACTATAACAATCAACACGTTGTTTTAATGAAGCATGCATATTTGTGGGTTTCTATCTTGCCTTAGTTCATTTACAAGTAAGCAACATATTGAATTTACTGAAATGAACGTGCCACCGTTTGGTGGATTTTACCTGACCGTCTGAATTACCTGCACAATACTTACCATGCCTTCCCTGCCACGAAGACACAAGTTAGTTTGTAACAGGTTTAAATATACACGTTGGGATCACTGGCTAGAAGCCATAATGGACCGTTTAGTCTTTGAACGAGGATGGTGTGCAACGAAGCACGTGAGGCGCTGTACGCCATCCCGTTCGCACGTGAGACTATCGTGAAGTTCCGCCCGGACCGGATCGGTGCCAGTGCCCCAGCGACCGTTCGCGGAACCCGTTACCTTGTGCACAAGTTGTTCGTGATCAATCGTTCGTGGCACGTTAACGTTGATGCAGTTGAGGCACGTGAACATGAGATAAGCAATATTGCATGATTCGTTTTGCATAGTCTTCCTGACAGTTTATTTCATAACAAGTGTATTCCATACTTAGCATAATTTATGGAAGAAGATGCATTCTAGCATACTTGAAGCATGTAAAGAACATTCATATGAACAAGCATGCAGTTTATTAAGTATCCGTTCGTGAAGTTTATTGACAAGCATACTATACCAAGTCTATTCTCTTTTTATCTTGGTTTCTTTTATTATTACTTGGTATCGTTTGATCGGGGCGAAGGAGTGGAGCTTGGAAGCAGGGCTAGCTAATCGGGTTGGTAGCCACTCACTTGGTTGGAAGGAAAGGAGAAGGAAAGAGGCGCTTCACGACTCCGCTCTGAAGCCGCCTACTGCTCGTTCACCTGCACACGAACAGCTCGATTAATACTTCTTCCTCTCTTTCCATTCTCGGAATTGAAGTGCAGTTCAATGAACGAAAACAATGAAAACTATCGAAACCGTTCAAGGAAAACAAGCAAATCCCAAAACCAACTCAAAGTACGAAAGCAACAAGCGACATCGAAAATCGAGGTAATAAAAGATAGCAGCGGAGAGGTCCCTCCTGACTCTGCCGCTAAGCCGATCCTCGGGGCGCGGTCCACTGAAAATGGGAATCGATTCCGAAGAAACAAATCCATAACGAGGACGAGTTCTTAATTCAATCTATCCCGATCGAACGATACCGTTTGTATTTCTTAGCCGCGCTCCCCGCACCGAGGGAACGGGGCGCTACATCCTACCCAACCAATTGGAAGTTTCGTCCCGAAACTTAAAAATAGTGCTTACCGTTAAGGATGATGAACAGAATAGTTTGGGCAATCACGAATTCGGTGGGTTGAGTCACCGCAAATGAGACATTGCCCAAGTTTCTTGCGGCACTTATCGGATGTGTGCCCTTGTTTCTTACAGAAATTGCACGAAGGCCCTGGGTTTGCTCGTTGTGGGCCGCCGTGGTTGGGACGCTTTGCAGCGGTGTTTTCTCTATCGTTGCCTTGGCGTTTGTGATTGTAGGTATGCACAGCGCCGGTGGAAACGTGAGGATACTGCGGTTCCAGTGATAGGGCGTGATTCATGACTTCACGCATCGTTCCATACTGATTGTTGACTACGTACCCATGAATGGCAGGGCGCAGATCGCCTTCAAACCTTCTAGCTCGACTCGCTGCATCAGGTAAATAGGCCTTAGCGAATTTTGAGAGTCGGTTGAATTCGGCGGAGTACTGCTTCACCGTCATACTGCCCTGCCTCAGTTGCACGAAATGATTTTCCATTTGACGTTGTACTGGAGGGGGTATAAACTCCTCTTCGAACGCGGCACGAAAGGTCGTCCATGAGATTGTCTCCTCTCCGTGATCAAATTGGAGAGATCGTCGATGCACGTTCCACCAATCATGTGCGTTGAGGCAGAGTTGTAGTTGGGCGCAGGCGACGCGCTTATCTTCGGGGACCTCTAGCAGAGCGAAGTGATCTTCAAGCTCGGCTAGCCAATCTAGAGCTACCACTGGGTCCTCAGTCCCGTTGAATGGGGTGTTGCAGACTTTCTTGAAATGGCCCAAGTTGAAGGCAGTCACGTCCCTCGGCCTTGGGATTTGAGACGTCTCTACTTCAAGCATGGGCTGTTCCACCGGAGTCGTTGCTGTTGCGGCGGAATGGTTGGCAGCCAAAGTCTGAACGATCTATTGCAGGGTATCTACCTGCTTCTGTTGGACTGAGAATCGGGTCTCTAAATTGCTCTCGAACTTGGCTTGGCGAGCATCATCTCTTTGTCGTTGCGATTCTAACATTTGCATTACCCGCTCAAGCGGGTCGACTTGAGATATGCCACGCTGGCTCCGAGAGCTTCCCGAAGTGCCCGAACTGCTTTCTTGTGTTTCGTTCGGAGCTTGCGCTGCAGATTGCGTTGGTACCATTTCTTCAAAAGAAGGTAAATTATATTAGAATAATAATGTATTATGGACTTATTGCATGAATGTATCTCATTTTGGCTTAGCGAGTTCAAGAGTTCGTACAGGAATTTGATCGTTAAAGGAACTTTTCCAGCACGAAGTCTAAGGAACTTGAATCTGTGCTCTGATACCACTATGTCACGACCCGATTCCGTAGAATCGTTGGGGCGTCCCCCGAATCGTGATGCCGTGCGGGCCTGGGGTTGCGCCCGCACAAGGCTACAGTATTTTGCATAGCAAGCACATATTCAGAGTACGCAGATAAATTGAAACACATATTTGAAACATGGAAAAGTTCTCTTTATTGATAATGAACATCTATTACAAACTCCTGAACGAGTCAGCTAATATGCCGAACGGCTTACAAAAGTGTTGACTCAAAATGAGATAACAGTCCTGTACATTATATCCCTTTATAAACTCAAAATGGTAAAGACCTCCAGGCTGGATGACGGCTTTGCCACGGAGCTGCATTTGTGTATGAAGAATTGCAGGCTCCTGACTTCAAAATGCTTCAAAGGGGCGCGGTGAAGATGCGCCAACAGCTGGACTGGATCGGGAAGACGACTTTGGCTCCTCGCCCGGTTCGCCTTGGTGCGGAGAACCTGTTTCAACGAGGGTCAGCATATCGAAACATGCTGGTGAAGGCGAGCTAGCCTGACTATACCAATCAACATGTTGTTTTAATGAAGCATGCATATTTGTGGGTTTCTATCTTGCCTTAGTTTATTTACAAGTAAGCAGCATATTGAATTTACTGAAATGAACGTGCCACCGTTCGGTAGATTTTACCTGACCGTCTGAATTACCTGCACAATACTTACCATGCCTTCCCTACCACGAAGACACAAGTTAGTTTGCAACAGGTTTAAATATACACGTTGGGATCACTGGCTAGAAGCCATAATGGACCGTTTAGTCTTTGAACGAGGATGGTGTGCAACGAAGCACGTGAGGCACTGCACGCCATCCCGTTCGCACGTGAGACTATCGTGAAGTTCCGCCCGGACCGGATCGGTGCCAGTGCCCCAGCGACCGTCCGCGAAACCCGTTACCTTGTGCACAAGTTGTCCGTGATCAATCGTTCGTGGCACGTTAACGTTGATGCAGTTGAGGCACGTGAACATGAGATAAGCAATATTGCATGATTCATTTTGCATAGTCTTCCTGACAGTTTATTTCATAACAAGTGTATTCCATACTTAGCACAATTTATGGAAGAAGATGCATTCTAGCAGACTTGAAGCATGTAAAGAACATTCATATGAACAAGCATGCGGTTTATTAAGTATCCGTTCGTGAAGTTTATTGACAAGCATAATATACCAAGTCTATTCTCTTTTTATCTTGGTTTCTTTTATTATTACTTGGTATCGTTTGATCGGGGCGAAGGAGTGGAGCTTGGAAGTAGGGCTAGCTAATCGGGTTGGTAGCCACTCACTTGGTTAGAAGGAAAAGAGAAGGAAATAGGCGCTTCACGACTCCGCTCGCAAGCCGTCTACTGCTCGTTCACCTGCACACGAACAGCTCGATTAATACTTCTTCCTCTCTTTCCATTCTCGAAATTGAAGTGCAGTTCAATGAACGAAAATAATGAAAACCATCAAAACGTTCAAGGAAAACAAGCAAATCCCAAAACCAACTCAAAGCACGAAAGCAACAAGCGACATCGAAAACCGAGGTAATAAAAGATAGCAGCGGAGAGGTCCCTCCTGACTCTGCCGCTAAGCCGATCCTTGGGGCGCGGTCCACTGAATATGGGAATCGATTCCGAAGAAACAAATCCATAACAAGGACGAGTTCTTAATTCAATCTATCCCGATCGAACGATACCGTTTGTGTTTCTTAGCCGCGCTCCCTGCACCGGGGGAACAGGGCGCTACAACGAGGTTCGCTACAGCTGAGGAGTTAGAGGTACAGCCGTCAGAGTTTTCGTGACCAGTTGGTAGGCCGTCCGCCTAGATTGGGTGCATCATTATCTAGTCAGTCGATGCCCTAGTCATTATCTTCTATATCTCATTTCAGTACTTTATTTCGTCATAGTAGTGGGTTTGTTCCCACCAGACATTACTGGTTGTACTATGATATCTTGAGACTGGTATTTATCATCCAGCAGTTTATTTAGTACGTCTTGCTCTTTATATTGTGGATGCGATTAAATTACCTGTTATTGACTGATATGGGATATGTTAGTATTTTAGGACAGCGTAGCACTCTTCGTGGATCCATTAAATTGGGATATCCCTGGAGACGTGTCAGCTGGCTATTGCCACATGGCCTGGTCCTGTATATTTTAGGACTAGAGCATGACAGAGTCATGCTGCATGATAATCCTGGCCGCATGGAGTCATACCGCATAGAGGCATGGCTAAGGTCTACTCCTCAGGATAAGTGATGAAGCAACGGAAAATAAATAAAGTGTCAGTGATGTGACATAAAGTGTGATGTGACATAAAGTGTGTCAGAAAAAAAAGATAAAATCATAGAAAGATGCGCCAATGATGCGCCAATGATGCACCAAAGTTCAGAGTCATGCGTCCAAGGGAAGGTGGCCGCATGATCTGCTTGCCGCATAAGTTCGATGTCGCATGGAGTTCGATGCCGCATGGAGTATCTTTTGGACTTAGTGAATTTCTTATTCGTTCAGCGAGTGAATGTACAAAGTGTTCAAGGACACTTGTGTAGATCAGCAGTCATGCGTCCAACAAGATGGACGCATACTGTCAGTATGCAGCAAGAGTTTAGCCGCATAACCCTCTCGGACCGCATACACTCTCAACCGCATAGCTCGCTGGCCGCATGAAGACTTCGTCTTCTTTAACAGCAGGTTTAGCCTTGGCAAAAACTCTCAAAAATTGAAATCTTATTTTCTTCATAAAAATCTCATTTTAAGTCCAAATCAGGTGAACAAAAGCCAAAATGCTCTAAATCGAACGATCTAACATGTAACAAAAATTGGTTTTCAAAGACACAAGTTTAATAGATCGAAACCAAGAAAAACTCATAAAACTCAATAAAAATCTAAGTTAGAAATATAGATCTACCATAATCCATCCATCAAAATAGAAAACTCTAAGAACTAAAAGTGCTTAGAAACACATAATAAATATAATGGAACAATAATATGGAGGATTTGTCTATTTCTCATGCAAGATGTACTTTCCTATGAAATGGAGAGAGCTAAAAATGAGAAAGAAATGAAGAAGTGAAGAGAGAGAATAAAATATTAGTTTATATATGCTAGGGTTTGAGGTTTGAACCAAAGACTCTCATGAGTATAACCAACCCACAAAATAAACCATAAACCATGTTAAACCAAAGAATGGGTCTATTCTCCATGAATATACAACAATGCTAAAAATAAAAATACATTCCAAATACGTATATCGGGAACGGGGAGTGATAAGTCAAAAAAGCAAGGAGAAACTAATCAAACTCCAGTGCTTGTTACTATTCTACTGTATTTTGAAGATGAACCAGAAGATGATTTCCATTATATTCCTAATGAAGGTATACCAAGGCACCATATCAAGGAGTCGTTCATCACATTCACACTCTACTACTCCATCTGGTGGTAGTCAACATCTGGAATCGAATTCTAAAGTCGGGATATTGGCCAATTGGGCTAGGATGTCGCGCGAATGTCTAAAAGTTCAAAAATAGAAGTAGAAACTAACCAACCATCTTAATTAATTGATAATCACTACTTGAATATTATAATATATTATAATATATTTATATTTAATACATGATTTCAACATCAAATAGGTATAATTTTATATATGTGGTACATCCTTAACAAATCTCCTAAATCTCAAACAATATTACGCACATAATATTTTGAACTCATGTTGCCTACTTGGTAAAGTGTTCAAATTAATTAGACATATTCTAATATTTTCTAAATTTGTTTGAAAATATTGAAGGCATTCTTGTACAATTAAATTAACAACATAACAAACATATCTTATATGTAAAATTCATCTTAACAACATGACAAACACATCTTATATGTAAAAATCGTCCTTTCTATATAGGAATAAATTAGGATTTCAAATATTTATGCAAGAAATATTATATTAGTAGTAAAAAAATAATTTTTATTATGAATATTATATTTACGTAAAACTTGTAAAATGGCTCCTCAGATTGTACTTCTAGGATGGGGACATTCCAACGATCTTAAATAAACAAACAAAAAAAATCTTTTTTGCAAAAGTTATTTTTATATAATTAATGTATTATGATACAAATAAAAGATAACTTTGTTTACTAGTCAATTTACCGAAGTTAAAGAAAAATTAATATTTTCAAAAATTTGTCTCAAAGTTTTATTTTAAAATAATTTAAAAGCTTCCAATCTAGAAGTAGATCTAGAAACTTTTGTAAAAGTGGAATTTAATATACTACTTACAGAATCATAATAATCTTCACTCCCACAAAATGTGAAAGGTTGTTAATTACAAATAATATATTTTATTAAGTTTGTTTTGTTAAGAACAAACGAATAAGTAATGATCCTAATGGAGATACTTGAGCATTGATGCTTAATTGTGTTTTATAGCATCAATTGTGTCCATACCTTAACTAGTATCATAATATTTCTTTAAAGTTCCTAAGGCTTCATTTTTTTATTTGAAAAGTTTTTTGCATTTATTGCATTCTCCAACACTCAACACTATTATTAATTTTTGTATATTAGGCTCTAAGGTTTTTTTTTCTCCCTTACCATTTATGGCATATGTTTTAGTAAACCAAATTATTAATACTTTGATTTTCAGGAGATGAAGTTTGTGTCGGTGGTTGCTCATTTTACGAAGGATTAACATAATAATTACTATACTGGGTCCAATGTGAGTAGGATCGCTTAGCCATGCTTCATAATTGGAAAAACGGGCCTGTCTTACCGGGGCTTGCTTGGGTTCCTCTCCTCATGGTCCCAAAATCATTATAAATATTGTAACACTGATTGAAGAGACTATTAAAGTATTGATTATAACCAGTACCAACATTAGGATACATAGTACTATAAATAGTATTTTCTTAATTATAAAAAATAATCCATTTAAAGTATCATAATTAACTACTTATATAACATAAATAAATAAAATTTTAAACCTTAACTTGATTTCCAACAGAGCCTGATGTTGAATTCTTGCAGCCTTGTGGTTCTTTGTCAAGTTGAAGCCTCCAAATTCCTTTTCTTAAAAATCTTACATTTTTGCGCTTCAGTTTTTAGAAAGCAGTTAATTCACCAAAAAAAACTTAAGATTGGTAGAAAGTATCAGAAGAGAAAGAATAAATTTTGTTGTGATAAATTAATCCCTATTTATAAAAAAAAAAATTTTGGTGCTAAATGACTACAAATAATCTTGTAATATAGCTATTATAAAGATATTTTGATCATTTTCAGCAAAATGTTCAAAATATCCCATACTAACGTTCATAAACGGCTAAATTACAGGAGTATTTTGGTAAACATAACCTCTAACAAGATCAAATTGTTCTTATATTATGGTTGTTTAGCGGTATTTGACCAAAATACCCCTCTAACAGCTCAAAATTTATGGGGGGTGTAAAAGGGTAAAAAAAACTTTCGATTGCAGCGGGATCCCCAATCTAGAGGGCATACCAGACCTGGATAAGAAAACTCGACCCGACTAGATTGGACGACCTGGCCGGCCTGGCTCTAGTCGGGAGAGCAAACACCGCCCAACTCAAAAATTTGGTGAGCATGACCCGTCATGGGCGTGGTTTGGGGCCGCCCGACCCACTTTACATCATGACCAATACTTACCTTTCCAAGGGCTCGGGTGGAAGACCAGAATCCTTCGAAGAGCTATTTTTCTTTATGCGGTTAATGTTGTTGGAGTCGACCGATAGATAAGTACTCTTGAAAACTACGTTAAATTCATGGATCTTTTCTCGATTGTTAAGGACAGTAGGATGGTCTTGAGCTCGAAGGTGGACTCGAGCATCGATTGAATTAGAGGAGCAATATAGCTCCCCTCTGTATGTATACGTTTACATCATTTGGCTGACCTTATATATATATATATATATATATATATATATATATATATATATATATATATATATATATATATATATATATATATATATATATATATATATATATATATTAGCTTGTAGCAATGGCATGTATGCATCAGTCGGGTGAAGATACAAAGGAAGGACGCATCACATTTGTTCCTTTCACCTAAGCGACAACATTTTGATATAATAGATCCAAACAAAGAGCATGAATGAAAATGATCTAGATAGCATCACAAATAAAAAGCTTTTTATTTAATATATATAGCTAGTAGGAAAAAAAAATTACATCCATATAATTTCTTGTCTCAAGAAGAGTGAGTAAGACTTGGTAGCAATGTGCTAACTAATTTTTAGGACAAGAAATTTCTAGTTCCAATTACCATAAGCTTCGGGTGAGCTCATAATGCATGGCCTAGACTTGGATACAAGGACTGATTATTCTTCATCTATATCAATACCCAGCTACACATGGATACGACTGATTATTCTTCATCTATATATATTAATACTTGAGGCATGAAACTTGAGGCGACACTGTCCCAACCATTTTTCCATTCGCATTAATGCAGTAAGATTGAGTTGGCACACGAGATCCCCCTACTGTGAAGCTGACATCGTTGAGCATGACATTATTGCAACTCGTGCTTTGGCTGCACGCTAGGCTAATTGCCACAGGTTTAACTGAAGTCCCATGTAGATCGTAGTATGTTACATCGCTGACTGCCACTGCTGATGTCTAAATTGACAAAGAAGCAATCAAAAAACAAACAAACAATATGAAAATAACTTGTTCTATTTTAGAGTGCACTACTGTGTTAATGAGAACATATCCCTTTGTATTGCCTACCCAATTAGCACAAGATCCACTTGGACAATAGTATTGGTCGATCACTATGGGAACTTTAACATAATTGAAAACAATATGTTCAAATATGATGTCTTTGGCATAGCCAGACCCTCCCTACACACAAAAACAATTTTGTTATTATCACACAAAAAAGATGCAATAGGTATGTGCATATTGATTAATTAATAACATTCTTCAAAACCAAGCTAACATTCTGTCAAATATGGTTATGTCAATATATCCTAGTAATAGACTAATATTTGCTAACCTGCCATGTTTTGATCCTCACTCCATTTGTCGTCTGAAAAATATTGCAGTTGGAAACACGAACCTTTTCGACCTGGGATTCACGTCCCAGACTCCCAATGCTGTGAAGTTTGAATACAAATAGGAACTTAAGATCATCGTCATGATATCACTTGAATAAAATTGGCTAATCCGAAGTATAATGTACAAGAAAGATTAAGACATTATTAATTCTTCTGTGGAAATGAAAGAATATATGAGTAAATATTAATTGTTGATGAAGACCTGATTCCATGGCCGGGACCACAAGTGATTCTGCTGACATTAACATCATAGCAACCCGGACCAATAGCTATGCAATCATCCCCTGCAGAAAGAAATGCTATTAGAAATATTATGGTAGTATTATGGCAGTCAGGATATCGAGATTGTTTGTATTGAGCTTCTTCATATGGGAGTACTATAAGGGCAATGGATGCTAACCTGTAGCAATTGTAGAAGATGAAATATCAACATGTTGCGATCGATAGATGAGTATCCCGTCGGTGTTGGGGCTATCACTGGGTGCTGTTGCGGTGATTCCATATATCTTGACCCACTTACTGTTGTCTATGGCAATATGCTTTCCAGCGCTATCCTTGAGATAGATGCCGCTCAACTGAAGACTGTCACAGCGCTCGAATTGTAGAGTCTACCAGATGAATTTTCCCTCATTAGTTTGTACAAAATTTAGAGCCTTTGACTCTCACTATATATATATATATATATATATATATATATATATATATATATATATATATATATATATATATATATATATATATATATATATATATATATATATATATATATATATGGAAGAGATAATTGTGTTACAGACTCCTGGTCCGAAGGCCCACCATATCCCAGCCCGAAGGTCCCACACATCTCGGCGCCCAGGAGGCTCGAACCCGCAACCTCCTGGGTAATATGCATCGGTCTTAACTACTAGGCTAGACGTCATATATGACCATTAAGTCTAGGATACAACTAATTATGCCATAACTAATATAAAAGAATATAAAAGAGGGAAAATTACTTACATAAGGAGCAAGACACGTCTGCCAAATAGAAAGAAAAGAAAAAGTGAGATTAATTAGATGAAGCTTTGGTTGAAAGACAAAAGTAAGAAGGTTTTCTTGATGTTACAATCCTTACTTTTTGATCCACGCAAGGCCACCAAATCGCACCTCGGCCATCAATCTGACCTTGACCTCCCACAGTAAGCCCGTTGATGTTGATGAATGTAATCCATGTCTCTGCTTTACTAGTCCATTTCATGTTCAATCCAACAATGTTTCCACTAATCTGCACCGCTTAATTTAGATTAGTGGTTCATGCTACATAAATATAGGTAGCAATTCAAAATTTTGGACTAATTATTAATAGTACCTGAAGATAAATATTTGATTTGCAAGGACCCCAAAATGTTACTTTGCTCAGAAGAAATGTTTTTCCAATTCCAGAAGGAATCAAAAAAGTTGGATAGTTATTATCTGCACAAGCCTCCTGCCAAGCTTTGAGAAATGCCTGAACAATCAAAACTTATATTGTTCAATATTTGAAGATGTTACTACGTGTACAGTTACTAGACTTGTATATGTTTACTACTTAACCAGTCATTAGTGCCTAACTTCTACTTAATATAATTGTAAATATAGCTAATCCTGAATGAATTTTATCAAATTTGGGTGTCAAGAATACTTATAATTTGAATCAAATTTCAAATCAAATTTTATTTGAAAACTTAGAATTCTGATCACATTCTTACTATAGTGTGCATGCAGAGACTGATCAAGAAATTTTGGTCATTGTATGCTCACAATATTGTTTAATTGCAACACAATATGAAAGTACAATTTGAATGTTGGACAAAAGTTAACAACAATTATTTATAATAATAATAATAATAATAATAATAGTGAGTACCCAAGAGGTAATCAATGGATATGAGTTTGGTGAGGTTCTGAGTTCAAGTCAAGGTCTAAGAAGAAAATTTATCGGAGGGGTGGTCCAATGGTTGGGAAGCGTTCTAGCTCTGCTAAAAAAAAGTGTAGCCATGTTTAAAAGGTAGAATTACAAGACTGAGTTGAATCATATTTTGATAAAAGAAAAAAAAGCAATATTTTTTGCTCTTTAACAAAACCAAAAGAGAGAAAAAGTGTGGGGGCAAAATTGTCATATTTTCTTGATATGCGATTTCATATTTATAAACATTTTTTTTCCAAAACCAAGTTTTGAAACAAATCGTAGCTAGCCTCAAATGACAAATGAATCAAGGAAAATAGATGAAATAGAGAAAAATATCTTCACAAAGTATCTAAATATGATCTAGCTACTTAGTAAAGGTAAGTAAAGATATGCACAGAAGAAAATTTTGATTGAGTGATGAAGAAAGAAGAAGTGGAATAAAAAATAGTTTCATACATTGGTATCATCTCTGTGGCCATCCCCAACAGCTCCATAGTCGACCACATTGTATATAGCAGCTTGAGCGGCGCGGCCATTGACCATGCGACGACCATCGACCATGTCCATCGCGACAACACATAACCCTATCAGTACTATTGCAAACCACTGCATGCATGAAATATATAATCATTAGAGAAACATTTTTTCTTTCACAGATGAATAGACAAAAACAACTTGTTGTAGACATTACAACTAAATCCACAGAAATAAAAAGAATGATCCATGAAGGTCATAACAAGAAGGAATAATAAATTTATATCATGTGCTAATGCTAGCACTCACCATGTTACTAGCCATGAAGAAGAAATCAGAGAGAGAAAAAATCACTGCCTTGTAATTGTAGATCCAAGCTAGCGTACATATATATATAGAGCTAATGAAAGATTTGTGTAGTAATTAAGAAATGATTTGGTTCTAACAATTTAGAAAGAAAACAACAAGGAATCATATTAATTCCGGTTAAGGCAAAGTATACATTATTACCCGACTATTTAAAAATGCACTCAAATCTTTGTGAAAATATTTTTTTATTTAATGTGTCATTACTTGCCATCTAAGTCCTTAAAATCTTTTAAGAGCTGGAGTTTTGGTTAATATGCAATGTAATTAAGAATCTCAATAATATTATCAATGAATATATGTACGGAATTTGCCATAGTAGGTTAAGGCGAGGAATGCAAATGTGTCCATTATTAATTGCATGGATACTTAATTCCTTATTTGTTTGTACCTGAAGCAATGCAAATGTGTCCATTATTACCTGAAGAAATGCAAATGTGTCCATTATTAATTGCATGGATGCTTAATTGCTTATTTGTTTGTACCTGAACTATTACTCGGTTATGATAAGCTAACCATATCGTTATCCGCACTATTGTATTTGATTAAACAGGCCAATATTTCACCCTTTTTTTGGGGGGCCTGACTTGCATAGTTTTGAGTAATTGCTTGTTGAGTTGTGGTTGCATACACTTTTATGGGGATACTTCTCATATTAGAAGGGAGTTCCAGGTCAATTAGGCTCACGTGCTTTTGGTGGTGGTATTATTCTGGATGGATAATCGTATAGTTGGCACTTTTGATCGTTTAGTCTCACGAGTACGGATGTGGAATATAGATACATATTCAAGAGACGGTCAATTTAAACTCATAATTAAAGGACATATAAATTCGACTAAAAAAAATTTAAATTTTAGATACGGATACAGATACGGAGATATGATTATTAAAATAAAGAAAAATATTTAGACTTTTGGTCTCAAATAAGTTAGAATATTTGTGTTTGTGTCTTCATAATAGATATAATTAGTGTTTGGGTCTCCAATAAATTAGAATATTTGTGTTTGGATCTCCATAATAGACATAATTAGTATTTGGATCCTGAACTAACAGTTGACTCTCAAAATCCAACTAAAAATGAAAAGAAAAAAAATTTGAAAAATTGAAAAAAAACAAAAAAAATTAAAAAAAAAATTAAAAAGCCAAAAAAGAAAAAAAGACGAAAAAATCAAAAATCAAAAAGAAAAAACTGAACCCAAAAAAATAAAATGAAAAAAGATAAAAGAAAAGAAAAACTTAAAAAAAAAATTGCTCGGGTATTCGTAATTTTCGAAAATAAATTTGTTCGAAAATATGGAGACCTAAAGTCTAAATATCCCAGACAAATTTATTGTGGGAAACATATTCCCATATTTGGTTTAGGTAAAAAAAAATGTCAGAGAATATTGAGACCTAAAGTCTAAATATCTCAGATAAATTTATTGTGGAAAACATATTCCCATGTTTGGTTTAGATTAAAAATAAATATATTTTCGAAAATTACGAATATCCGGAAGAATAATTTATCCACAAAATATGAAAATTATATTCCTTAAGAATAGTTGGGGTTTTTCTTTTTTGCTTGGACAATTTTTTATATCCTTTTTCGTTTTAAAATATTTTTTCAGTTTTTTTTGTTTAAGTTTTTTTAGTTTTTTTTTATCCTTTTTTGTTTTATTTCGTCATTTTTTTCTCATTTTTTTTTCGTTTACATTTTTCGGATTTTTTGTTTTTTTTTCGATTTTTTATTCATGTTTTTTTTTACTCTTTTTTTTTTACTTTTTTATTTCGTTTTTTTTATTTTTTTTATTTTTTATTTGGGTTTTAAGAGTCAACCGTTAGTCCACTAATTATGTCTATTATGGAGACCCAAACACAAATATCATAACTTATTCGAGACCCAAACACTAATTATGTTTATTCTGAAGGCCCAAAAATAAATATCCTAACTTATTTGAGACCCAAAGTCTAAATATCCCTAAAATAAATATATTTGAACATGGTTCCATAAAAAAGACGACATGTAATTAAATTTGTATGACTTCATAAAAGACATGTAATTAAATTTGTATGATTTCATAAAATACACATGTAATTAAGTTTACATGGTTTCATATATTTAAGTTTATAATTAAATTTACATGATTTCATAAAAAATACATCCTGTAATTAAATTTACAAAATTTTATTAAAAAAAAACTTGTAATTATAAACTAGTAAACTTTATTGCATTAATTGAAAAATTCCTAAGGGATCGTCCCTTCAACTCTCCTACTACTTTACTATCAGGCTACCATATTAAAATAAACTACCTACTTCATTACCAGTCTTCCAATTGTCACCATGAAGGATCGAGTACATATTTGGAATATTTAGGCTTTGGGTCTCATATAAGTTCCATAATTAGTGTTTGGGTCTCCATATACATAATTAGTGTTTGGGTCTCAAAAGTGTTACCAAAGTGTTACCAAAAGTGTCACTAATTATTTTTTATGACACTTTTGAGACCCAAATATTAATTATGTATATATGGAGACTCAAACACTAATTATGTAACTTATATGATACTCAAAGTTTAAATATCCTTACATATTTCATATCCATATCCATGTTCTATCGGGTCGACACAAGTACTTTTCCTTAAAATGAAAGCCCGGATGACATAGCTCATATTTACCTTAGTCACGGTTCACTTTGATACACAGTACGAGATACACTACTTTCTACGGTATACAGTATAACTGGTAAGTTCAACTAGCACGTGTGCATATATGTTTATTAAAGAAGAATTCTTAGTGAATCGCAGAACCACCAGCTCTTGTATACTACATTTTGATAATTATTTGTTTTATTCTTTTATATTGGCATTTGATTGATGTGTTTGTTTTTTAGAAGTCCGAAACAAGAGCGGGGTAGCGCGACTATTTTAAAAAATCTAAAGTTTGAAACATAATAAAAACGTGTGCTAATTTTTTATGTTTATTAATTATTGTTATCAAAATTTATAGATATCTTAATATTTATTAGAATTTATAAAGTTTAGTTCAAAGCGTAGAAGCCAGAAGCGAGAGCGGGGACGGAAGCGACGGCGGGAGCGGGAGTGGGGGAGCACAACTACATAAAAAGTCTAAAATTAGAAACGTGCACTAATTTTTTATATTTATTAATTATTGTTATTAAAACTTATTAATATCTTAATATTTATCAGAATTTATAAAGTTCAGTTCAAAGTTATAAGGGACCATTCGCATGGTAATTTTTATGATGTCAAGATAAATAATCTTTAATTTTTTGTTACTTTGGTGAACGTGTTTTTAACTTTCTTACTAAAATTTATGTCATCTTTAAAAATTATGGTCATATTATAGGAAGCGCTAATGTCGTCGGAAAAACGTACTCCCGTAGTTGGAGAAACGAGTTCCGTTATTAGAAAAATGAGCTTCGAAGTAAGAATCGCCTGATTGAGATTCATTAACCTTCTAGGAGTTTTTGGCTTATAAGGTTCAAAGTTACAGAAAGATTGATGTCAAGATAAATAAATTTTAATTTATTGTTACTTTGATGAACATGTATTAAAAATTTTTAACTTTCTTTCTAAAATTTCTGTCATCTTTTAAATTTTTGATCGTGTTATGAAAAGTGATTATGTCGTCGGAAAAATGAACTTTCGTTGCAGAGGAAATGAGCTCGTTGCCAGGGAAACAACTCCTAAGTAGTTTGGGCTTTTCGGGTCACGACAACAAGCTTCCAAACCCCATTTTCATATGAATTCATTACCAAGCCCATATACATATGGTTCTTTGGTCTTGTGCTACGTCAATAAAGTGGAGTATAAATTATCTCTTTGGAATGACCCTCTCAAGTATTCTAATCAGCAGAATCACAGTGATAAATCATCTGACACATATTGATGAAACCATACCTGTATGACCAACTATTCTTGCAGAATCATAAATCTCACAGTCATTTCCTCCCTGTACAAGAAAATAAGTGAAGGGATAACTATAGTCACTCTAGAGAAAAATAAATAGTGTATATGACAATAATCTAATAAAAATAAGACAATTAACAACTTATAAAATTGCTATAATGAGTAAGATTAAGATCAGAGTATAAGCAGAATATAAGTAAGGTAAAGTAAACAGAGTTTAGAAAGCAAACATAAATACCGAGATTCTATACTGGTTTTCTTCGTGGAGGACTAGTCCAGTCCCGAGAACTCTTGCTCGGAGTTAAATCCACTATTTGTGAAATAGGATACACACGTGCTTTTGATCCGAAGGACACACCAACTTCTTACAACACGAGTTTTAATCCGAAGGACTTGCTGACTTCTGAATTGCGAAAACAGACTTGAATTTCTAAACTTGTTACAACTCGAACATACTTCTAACCGAGATCGTACTTGGAACTAGAAGGTTGGGAGTTGATCTTGGGAATAGGAAGGTTTATAGCTCAAAATAGAATAGGTTTAAAAGTGAGAGATGAATGAAATGAACGGAAATCAACCTCTATTTATAGGATTTTTCTGGACTGAGTTCGGCCAGAGTTCGGTCCCAAAACGTTCATAAATTCAAATATTAGAGCCTGGTCATCCGGAAGACTGAGTCGAATCAGGAAACCATCTTGACCAAGTTTGGCCCAACTTCGGTCCGAACTCTGTTGGTCTATTTCCAAAATGTTGGGTCCATGTTTGGGTTGGATTTGTGTTGGGTTTTGGACTGATTTTGGTTTAGGCTTTGAGTGGACTAGATTCTGATTTAGTATGGGCTAGAGCTTCCTAGTGCCAACTGCGAATCCGATGTACATTTTTCCTATAAACAAAATAGAAAATACATAATAAAATATAAAATCAAGAGCACTTGATAACGCCAATCTTCTGAACGTCCGCTTACTTGAAGATGCATTTTTTTCTTGACGACAGTTGTCCAAAGATAAACATATCTGGAAATCAGTATACCTTTCGGCGGCTCCACCCCCGAATCCCCATGGGGGCGCTGCCTCCTCGACCCCCGTTCGCTGACTGGACAACGGAACTCTCGAGTGCGAGACTCCGGATAAGTCGTAGGCCGTTTAGAGAAATCTTCTGGTATAACGCTGTCTTTGGCTTATCATTATTTTTTCGTTGCATATGTCCATATCTGATCTTGCTTATTACTTTTCTGCAAATACATGTTAGATGAACAAAGTAATATACAAAAGCAAATATTTTAACATTAATGAATATTTGGACAATGTTGAGTTTAAGTAAATATTACTATAGTGATTGCACGATTATTTTTTAATGTTAAGCTTAATCGATTAGCCATACTCAAAAACTCAACTTAAACATTGGGCTAACAATAAGCTCATTTAGAATATTTGTAAACAAATTCTGATACCCTACGACAAGCAATAAGGTTGATTTTGACATTGCCATGGAAGTTTAAGCTTTACCTCACTAACAGTTTCAAAAAGTTATGTTAGAGTTTTTCTTTTGGCTTATACAGGTTTTTCTCTTGCAAGACTAGAAAGATAGTCCCACATTGAAAAATACTCCAAGTGAGTATCTCAATATAATACCATGTAGTTGTTGACAGATGCACATGGGGTGGTGGCCAAAGGGTGGGTGACATGTGAGATATTTTTTTTGGAGGATTAAGACCAAACACCTCAAGAAAGCATTTATGCTTTTTGTCACTCTCTTGGAAAATTTTCCTTAAGAGTTAAGCCCCGAAGGACTCAGACTTGGGTTCAAGGACGCAAAGTGGCGCTTTGATGGTGCACTTTACACTTAGCACGTCAACATCGTAGCAAGACGCTTGTG
Source organism: Iris macrosiphon (assembly GCA_036927795.1). NCBI lineage: Eukaryota > Viridiplantae > Streptophyta > Magnoliopsida > Asparagales > Iridaceae > Iris > Iris macrosiphon. The sequence continues at coordinate 141,606,213 of JAYESA010000013.1, read as the reverse complement.
TACATTTGTTGCACTTTTGCGCTTGGTTGTGCACCGCATTTTGTGCGAGATTCTACGCAGGCTTCTGTGCGAGCTTCGGCGCAATGTGCGTAGAGTGAGCGCATGGGACGCAGTAGGCAGCAGTTTTTGCTGACTACAAAATTTGAATTGTTATGAAAATATTGGATAAATTATTCAGATCCAATTTTTGTAGGATTTGAATTTAATTGAATCTTATCTTTCTGTAATAAGTTGGCATCCAGTATTAGGGTTAGGGTTTCATCCCTACTCTATAAATACTCTCTTCGTGCCTCTTTATGGACTTACTCCAAAATAGAGAGACAGAAGAGAGAAAAGACTGACGGCTGTCATTGGAGTCCAGATGAGTTCGTGCAAGTCAGAAAAGATGTGACGACGAGTGTTCTAGACGTTCTTCGTGTTGCTGGTTCCTGGGAGCAGATCCATGGTGGGAAGAATCTTGCTTTGAGCAACGATCATCATCATCACCCCAACAAGCCTTGTTCCTATCTTTCTCTTCTACTTCTCCTCTTCTTAGTTGTAAACGTTTTGTCCCAATTGTAACTATATTTACAAGGAAGAGTCTTGAGTTCTGTGATCCAGAAGAAGTTGTAATCGACTATATATATTTGTAATCGACTATATATATATATATATATATATATATATATATATATATATATATATATATATATATATATATATATATATATATATATATATATAATAACTTGGGTGCAACGACGGTGGCATCATATTTTATCTTTATTATATATTATGCATGTTAACCTAGTTTTATGAGACCACCACATGATTATGAGACATTCTTATATTTCATTTGGCTGTGACACATTTCTTACACGAGTTGTGAGTCTCATATAGATCACGGACTTACGTATTGACTGATCATCAGTACGTGTGGGACGTACGATTGGGAATAGCTGCTGATAGAATTTACATGCTAGAAAACTTGGCAGTTATTAGAGGTATCATCGTGTCATGGATATGACATGCTTAGTGCATGGGGTGGGGAGGACAACAAGTAAGGCGTTTGGGCTCCTTTGTACTTTCCTTGTGTAACCCGTACTCTCCGCCGAAGATGCGCGGTCATGATGACCCCTATATATTACCTGACGGCCTTTGAGGTTCAAAAGACGTCATGCTTTGTAGGCCTCTGATTCTCCGAGAGAATCATGTCAATCCCATTTTAGCCAGATAGCCCACGTGTTTGAAAGTTGTTCTCAAAGTGCATTCACATAGGCGGTTAGACGACCCTTTTGGATGTTTATTTTTAGTATCTTATTGGCATGCTTCTATGTATCTTGTTATGTCCCTCTGAGGACCTGGTCTCTTTCCAGGTGTAGACGATCATGACTATTCGCAGGAGCACGGATCAGGACTTGCTACTCCATTCTCTTTCGAGGAGATCTTTCCTTCGAGCCTCATTGATCAATAGATGTACTTATTATGTTTACTTTTATATTCTAGTTGGTAGTGGATTTGTCTCTATCCAACTATTAGTTCTTCTCGACTAGTTCATATTTGGGTTATTGACATATTGGATTATTTATTTCTTTATGTTTTCTGTGGATGAGATTTAGTTATGCCCTGTGACTTGTGATAATTATATACTACTTGTGAATTATTGTTCATAATACAGCGTACGTATGTGTTATGGTTTCCATATATTGGAGTTACCATATACATATGGCTGGCATGCATACGTATTCTTAGTCCTACGTATTTTGGGACTGGGGCGTGACAGGATGGCACAGCGGCCTTAGCGCCCAGGATTTTACGAGTCTTGCAGAGTCCGACGATTCTCGTTGTAGAGCTCAGTATGTCTTTGAATACCTGTTGGTCAAAGCGAACGACCAATATCCTCTGAGTCGAACCCAACTTGGTCACCTCGGATTGCGTCAACAACATCTCGTTGGAGGAGAAGATCTTCCCTAGTAGAGTCGCCATTTTTGTCGACATCGTCAAAAAGATCATAAAAATCAATAATCACCGACAACGGGTGGAAAGTTATATGAACTTTTTATTGATTGCGAATTGAGAAAGAGTACAATAGAATTTCTATTACAAAAGAATCTAAGTACAAAAATATCTGGCAAGTATGACAGGGAAGATCGAGCACTACATCGACTCCTTTACTCCGTTGATGATCCGGGACCAAGGGGGTTGACGAGGCTTCAAGGCTTCTGTCTTCTCCTCCTCTCTTGTATGTAGCCTCTTTCTTTATGGGAAAATACCTACTATTTATAGCCTTTAGAAAGGCATTATATAGGTGCATGTATGCGGGCTGCATATTATCGCATGGCATGGCAGGCACATACTATGTTAAGGTTGCCACATGGCAACTCAAGATCTGGGGTTGCTGATTCTCATAATACTCGTGATACGTGTCATGCCCTAATTTTGATGGTTGTGATTGCACCTTGGCGCATGGAAATGACTGAGGGAGTAGTGGCATATGGCACTGCTGGAGCATGGAAACACTTGAGAAAGTAATGGTCAGTGCATGACACCGAATAATTGTGGCACATCGGGCTTGATACTGCGGCGCATGGCCTTTGATTACTGTTGGCACATGGTGGAGATTTTCCATGCTTCTATAGTCCACTTAGAGGAATTCATTGGAAATCCATCTCCCAAAAGGTATCATCCTATTTTCCCCTCAAATTCTATTCTAATTGTCATATGAGACCTATAAGAACCCTCTCTTGGCTAAGGACTACCCATAGGAAGAAGAATTATGTTCGAATAGGCCCTGTGGTGATAGTTACATGGTATTTTATGTCCAAATTAGGAAAATTTTGAATTTGTACACGAAGTGTTTATTGTATGTTTAATTGTGTCTATTTGAACTTGTATTGGCATTGTGAGGGTAGCTACGTGTCCATAATTGGATACGAGTAGACTGTATCGTGATACGTAGCGATACAGAGTTAATTTTGGGGGATTTTCTTATATATTATGATACATGAAACCAAATTCCTATTATTACATTTAAATAGTTATTTATTAGTTTATTTATACTAAATGTGATCTATTGGTTGTGTTTTATGTGAATTGGGGGTAGTATCATGGTGGCGTGTGGTCTAGGGATGATGTATCATGGTGTATCTTGGTGTAGCACACCAAGTATTTATGTTTTGGTCTAGTGTTGTGTGGGTGTGTCTATTTATGCATTCGAGTATCATTTAATATGTATATTAATACATTAGTATATGAATAACAATTTGCAAATGAGTAATATGTGTGTATATATGTGTATTATATATATATATATATATATATATATATATATATATATATATATATATATATATATATATATATATATAGTCAGGTGTTGTATCTGTGATGGTTGGATGCCTGAACGAGTGAGAAGATTGGGTGCAGGTCATTAGGAGGGGAATTCAAATAGAGCAGTAGCAGTATCAATATAGGACAGTGCAACAGTTGCACTAATGTTGAATACCACCTCGGACAGCAACAAATTATTGTGTGGATGAAATGGGTAAGGTAATAGGGCTATTGCTGGGTACTAATATTGGTATCAGAGAGGTGTATACGTTAGTAATATAGGTGTTTAATAGAGGGGGCCAACTGGTATTGAGTTATGGGTTAGAGGAAGATGGAGGTAAGCAACTGATGTGATTCTAGACTGGGTTGCCACTAAGCCACAACAACTAGTGGTTCAATTAATCTGATCTGGGAAGGCTCGAAGGTCTAGGTTGTGTTTTGTTGTATTGGAAGGTCTGGAGTGTTAGGACTGGATGTGAATCTCTCTGAACATCTAAGCACAATGGGTATCTCAGGTGTAGTTGGGTTTAGATGTTGTGTTGAGTAAGGAAGATATTCTCCAGTAACAAAACATCTAGGTTAGTGCACTAGTGTGCATTAGTAGCTAGTTAGAGGGTTACTTTGGTTAGAGTGTCAGTTGGGAATGGTGTATTCTGACTGATCTCCATATCAGTGGGAGAAATACTAATTTGTAGGTGTGATGTATCACCAAGTCTTTAAGTATATCAAGAAGGGAGCAGGCCTGGGTGTATCCAGTAGGTTTTAGGGATTTTGTGTAATGATACTCTTGGGTTTGTGTTAGCCTTGCCAATAGGTAGGTATCAGTACAGTAAGATGCTTGATGATGCCAATGTATCAACATCATCAAGGAGCATTACATGGGTACAGATCTGAGATAAATAGGGGAGGGTAATTGCTATGGGACAATGGTGGTTGTGGTATGCAAGTTTGAGTTTCACCCATGCCTCTGTTCTCAGATAGATTATAGATAAGTCAGTCTTTTAGTTGCAGCAAGTTGAGGAAGTGGGATTAGTATCAGTTAAGTATATCAAATAGGCACCATACTAAGGTATTTGAGTATAGGCTTAAGCAATAACTCATATAACTAAAGTACTAGATTAATATGGAGCATGAGTCTAAGTACAGGTTAAGGTATCTAAGTAATAGCTAATTATGGAGTATGAGGGTGTTGGTTTAACCTAGAATACCAAGTTTTAAATTAGTATAGATAATTTAGCTAGTGTAGCTTGGTATACCCTATGATTAGCTTGTATAAGACCTAGTATTAGCTAAGTATTTACTAGTATTAGCTAGATTGAGCAAGTATGACTAAGAAAATCTAGAGTAGCAAGGTATTAACCTAGTTAACTTAGTATTGACTAGTATGCCCTAATATGGAACTATTCGGCCCCTACAGCTAACTGGAAATGATCAATACTTTATGGAATAAGAAGTAATAAAAAATATTCGCAATTAGTATTATTGAATCCATACCCTTTTTCAAACATAGAAAGATTGAACTACATATCCTTATATAAAGGATTGAGTCTCACTTAAAATGAATTAAGGTTCAAAAGAACCGAATTCGGACATAGCTCGGACCAAACTTGGGCCGAACTCGGTTACCTCTGTTCCAGAATTTGAAACGGGACCCAACTCTTCATATTTTGGCTACTTATTCATCTAATCATCAAAACTGAGACACACGAACCAGCAACCCCCTTCTTTCTTCTTCCTCTAAACCTTAGTTTCCAAACCCTAGGTCTTTGGTTCTTCCTCCTCAAGGCATCTCATCTCTCTAAACTTCATATCTGGGTGTTTTTCAAGGTTCTCTATCACTTCCTCAATTTTTTTTCGTGTATAACTCCTCATTTCCTCTATTTTTTTTGTCTCAAACGGCTCCTAAGTTATTTAAGAAAAGGAAAACTTTTGGGGAAGCATCATTTTTCAATGTTCAGGAAGAAATATTCTATTCTTTGTTCAGTCCATCCATGTCCGATGAGGGTGATTTTAATAGATTTCTATTTTCATCTCTTGAGCAAGGTCAAGAATGGTTCAGTAATTTTGTTGAAAGAATTATTTGCCCTGAAAACCCTATTAATTTTACTCTATTTCCGGCATACCTGCCTACCTTACGTGCATTGGGACTAGATAAATTGGTTATATCTAGATATCCAATTTATATTAATGATATAAGAATGTTTTATTGTAACTTGTCCTTTGAAGATGATTTTATCCATTCTCGTTTCAGCGGGATAAATATTAAGTTTGATGTCACGACCCGCACCCGATATAGGGGCACGAGTGCGTGGGTACATCCAGCCTACGCCGCAGCATCGGCGGTAGAACGCTGTCTAGATCATAATACTAGCTAATCAATCTCACACGAATATCCAACTCCATAAGGAGACACAAATATCACAATATAATATAGAATTACTTAATCACAGAACTAAAGCACGATAAGATATCGGAAAAAATAAATGAAATACAACACAAGTCTAAACAACAAAAATAGTCTAACCTGCAAACAAAAACATCCAAATCTCCAAGTATGCCGGAAACAAGTCCGGTACCATAATCTGCTAAACGAAAATAACTGAATAGCTAGTTGTAAACCCCCTAGATTTATTCTATAGATAGTCAGGTTAGGATTTGGAAAATTTTGGATTTTTCAGAAGATGGTGAGGTTTAGAGTAGAGTTGAGTTTGTCTGTGCTTTTATTTTATTTAATTAAAACCCTTGGCGCGCCCTTTCATAGTTTAATTGTTCGGAGCCCAATATCAGCCCATAAATTCTACCAGACTTTTGTACTTCTGACTTGACTCGCCAATTTAGGCAGTGGACTTTTTCGTCACTCAAAATCATATTTTAGTTGAGCTCTAATTTAATTGCACAATTTTCCGTAACCGATATTCATATTTAATTCTGTGTCGGACACCTGTGTCATTACCCTCAATTTTGGGATACCAACTTAACCCGTTGAGCCGGACCGACTAAAGGGTCCAAGACTGACTCCAAGCCCCCACAATTTTTGGCCTTTGTGTCATTTCCAAATTTTGACCCCAAGTGCTCCCATTTAATTTAAAATCGCGGGACACTTTATTTCTATTTAAATCGAGAATACCCATTTTCCCTAATCCTATTTTAATCCTTAATTAATCCTAATGCTCATCTAATTAAACCCGTGCCTCACGCACAACACCCCCTCGCCATGCAAATTATCAACCGCAATTTTTTTCAAATTTTTGCGTCATTTTATGTGTTTGTGCAATTTCCCGAATTTAAGGGGCTAAGTTGCAATTTAGTAATTTTAGGTGCCCTCATCCCATTGGCCAAGACCAAATGGAGAGGTCACAAAATTTGGACCGAATTAAACTCACCCTCCTCCACTTCTCATGAAGAAATGATTTTTTTCATGACATATCTAAGCCCTCCATTTTGAATGGAGCAATCCCCACCCTCCATCCAATACACACCCTCCTATAAAACCATCACATCACCCTCACCACTCCCCAAGCCGGCCCTAATCCCAATGCATTGAAAGCTCCCCCCTCTCTCTCTCCTCCCTCCTCTATTTGTTTTCTCCATGCAAGAAACCTCCTCCCTCCATTCTTCTTCTTTCTTTATTCTTCATCTTCTTTCTTTGTTTTTCTCAACCGAGAGAAGCCCGACCGGCCACTGAGTCGAATTCGGCCTGTCGTCATCTCCCGTGGCGACTCTGCAGTAGCCCGACCGGCCATTGAGCCGACTCCGGCCCGTCGTCACCCCCCCGCGCGGAGACTCCACAGCAGCTCGCCAGCATGTGCGTCCCCCGCGGCGACTCCACAGCAGCCCGTCGGCCTGTGCGCCCCCCGCTTCGGCAGTGCAAGCTTCCCCGACCGCCGGCCTGTACCCCGACCGACCAACCCCGGTCCGGCCAGGTAGAGCCGCCCGACTCCGACCGGTGCAGCAGCCATCCCCTCCCGCGGCTGTGCGTCCTCCGCCAGCTGTGCAAGTGTCCCGACCGGCAGCGCGTTCCCGACCGCCGATGTGCATCAACCGACCGACGGCCGGTGCAGCCCCCTGACCGACCAGTGCAGCATCCCGTCCGGCCAACTTCCTCATCTCCTCCTCGTCCGATTACACTACCACCACCATCACCACCACTACCACCATCAACACCACCACCATTACACTTCCATCTCCACCACCCTCGGCGTTCCCTGCCACCAGCACCACCCTACTCCGACCACTGAGCCTCGTCGAGGTATCAACTCTCCCCCCTCAATATTGATATATTATAATGTGATGTGTTGTTAGGGTTAGTGTTATATATGGTGTTGTGTTTTTGCTAGAGTTTGTGTTAGATTAGTGGTGTGTTATTTTTTGTGTTGTGTAGTTGTTAATGGGTGATTAGGGTTTAAGAGGCTGGACTTGGAGAGTAGGGTTTATAGATGCATGGAAAATCTTAGGGTTATTACATTTGAGTATATACACTTTGATGTTTTGGAGGTATCTATTGATAGGAATGTAGGTTAGGGTTTGTCTTCAACATGAATTAAATCAATTTATTTTGGATATCGGCTTATGGAGATTTAGGTTTTGATCGTTAAATGAAGGATCGGGATATATTTCGTGGTGGTAAATGCTAACTTATTTAATGAGAATTAAATTGACGAAGGATTTATATGTAGTGTAAATGCTCAATTTAAATGTATGATTAGTAAGGATAGTGGGTGAATGACTGATTGAGGACTAGTATGATCGGTAATTTAGAACTAGAAAATTAAGGTGATTAACTTAGGGAGGCACCTGGTGATTGGTAACAACGATTTTTAAACGAAGAAATTAAAATCTCAAACTGTGTTTTGAGGATGGCTTGATGATGTGGTACTGATGATTAGTTGATTTAACCATCATACCGATAGTCAACTATGGTCAACCCCCTAGTGACTTATCCCTGTGAGTCGTGGCTGAGACTGAGTTTAGGTGTAGATGTGTGTAGCATCCTTGTCTGTCATAAAATAGATTATTGATTGTTGGTTTGTATCTATCTCTAGGTACTGCGGGACCTGAAGACTTGGGCGTGGTACCAGAACCCCGTCATCAGCAGCCGCACGCAGGCAAGTGTACCTTGCCACCCTGTATTTCAGATTACAGATATTTGTTGTTCTTTATGTACATTGTGCGCATATTTATGTTGACGTTCGTTGTAACATCTTAGAATAATTGTTAGATGCTTCGTAGTACCTCGATGCACGTATCTGAGTGCATCGACACCCCAGGACACACTCATACACTGTGATCGTGCCAGATTCTTGTATCCTGATACTGACATCATGACCAGAGACTGGGATCACCTTAGGGTCGTGTCTGTTGAGTTATTTCTGTGTGTCGAGACTGTAGTTAGAGGTTCAGGTTCAGCGCACAATCGTTGACCGCTTGGGAAGGGGAAGACAGTTACTAGACGTTTGGGCTACTCTGCACGCGCTTATATATGTATACGTAGTGATCCTGTATTATAGTGTAGTGGTATCACCCGTGTGTCTCTGTGCTCGGAGCTACGGTACGACCCGTGTGTCTCTGTGTTCGGAGCTACAGTTTATTTTAGAAAACCCACGCGTCGAACATTGTCTTTAAATTGTGTCACACTAGTTGGTTATGATAAAGTACCCTGTCGTGCACTTGTACTTTCTGTTTACTTGGCATTGCTGTATTTTTGTACCTTGTTACGTCCCTCTGAGGACCTGGTTCCCTGCCAGTTTTGCAGCATAGATGATTACGGAGCACTCGGAGATACTGTTGGAGCTGCATGGCTTGCAGGCATGGTACCAGGTACTCACATCTTATCTACCGGTATTATGGTTATTGTACATTGATTATTCATCTGCTGTTGTAGCCTAGTTTTTATAGACTCATACTTCTTCTTGAGTCTATTCGAGTTAGTGTGTTATTGGGCGGCCGACTCTAGCACATATAGCTCATTCTTGTATACTGCTGTACATTGTGGATTGAGACATAGAGGTTTAGATTTATGGGATATCTAGTTAGTGCCCTTTATATTTTACAGCTTATACGTATTCGAGTCAGACCAGAGTCTGGTCGAATGCGTAGCTGGCGTGTCACGTATTCCTGGTCCTACGTATTTTGGGACTGGGGCGTGACACTAGTGATCCCGGCTAGACCTCCTGAAAATTATACTTGAACTACATGGTCCAAGGCTGCAGCTACTCTCCCTGTGGTCCATAATATGTCGGATACCAGTCCTCTAAGTCGCAGTCTGGAAAAATATTTCCAGTCAGGATTGGAGTGAAGTACAACCCAATAACAGTTTTAGTTAATTAATAAGGACTATAAAACAATAAATAGATGATGTTGTATACTGAAAGAAAATAATAAATAGATGCAGTGGCAAATAGTAAAGAGAACAGGCAATAGACAATATGGCATAGTCAGTGCATATATGAAAAAAAAAGAAAGAGCTACAATATCATATACGGGTGATGTAGTATATAAAACTGAAATAAAGAACTGTAACTATTCTAAGTGTTTAAAATATCAGTCTATCATGTGATTGTAGAAGCATGAAAAATACGCTGGGGAATCATACGCGTAAAACCCTCAATATGTAGGAAGTCCGCGTAAAACAGAGCTCCAGTACTCAGTGGCGTGAAACGTGATTCTAGAGCCATCGGCGTACAACAGAGCTTCAACGCTATTCAGCGTAAAACATAGCTCCAGAACAGCTCGCGTAATGCAGTATTTCCAGACTGTTTCGGCATAAAAAGGTTACTACATCGCCACTACGGCGTAAAACCCATCTGCTTTTAATGCAGCGGAAAGTTGTACGAGAAACTCTTCGTATTCCTCAAATGAACCTGTCAGTGGAAGCAGTGACCCTGACTCCTGACAAAGAGTACTGCACGACGATCGAGAGGACGATTGTAATGATGATTCTGCACAGAGCCCCAGACTGTCGTCTAGTGACATAACCGTTGATATAAGACGTTGTTTACGCATTCAAGGAATACGCTGCCTATTTTATACAGGCAAAGATGAGCTTTTACGCTCAGGAAGAGACGAAACCAACCGCCATGTCAAAAGCTGTTCTTCGTACAGAACTCGAGGCACGTCTCTACAGTTAATGCGCAAGATTGGGGCAGATCTCTGCATTTAATGCTTGAGATTTGGTTCTACTTTTAATGACTGGGTGAGCTATAATTAGGGCTAATACGTCCACATCACCATCCCCGCACATTATGCCAACCGGGCTATTTTCAGCTATAGGAGCACGTCGTACGCTATCTCCTTGAAATACGCCAACTCAGGCTATATTTGCAAAGCATCAAGCTTTACGCAGAACTCGGCTTCTACGCCAACATGACAGCTACTTGGCTTCTACGCCAACAGGACAGCTACTTGGCTTCTACGCCAATATGACAGCTACTCGGCTTTTACGCCATCAGAACAGCTATTTGGCTTTTACGCCTACGAGACAGTTATTTGGCCTTTATGCCAACCATCTCTACGCAAGGGACAGTTATCCACGTGGCTTGCATGCCGTGATCTTCGATAAGCGATTATACGCGTTACCACATAATGGGACACGCGTCATACGCCAACTCAGGAGATCATTCATACGTGGGTAGCAGTTATTATAACCACTGCATAAAAGGTGCAGCTCTCTCCGCTGTTCGGTTGTTACGCTGACTGTAGCTGAACTCTATAAATAGAGACCTCCGGCCACGGAGGTCAAAGGGGGAGAAAAAAGAAGGAGAATAACAGAGGTCAAGGTCAAGAGAGCACATATAGAGAGCTTTGGCAACGAGAGTTCAATCCCTCCTACAGTCTTTGAAGCTTCTTTTTCGTCTTCTACAACACTTCTTCGTCATCGTGTGGTCCAAAGGACAAAGTGATCGACCGCAGATCAGACTCCTATAGCAATATTTCTCCAGAATTAAATTTTTGTACTTAACATCCTCGTATAGGATTAATTGTACTTCTTTTTCTTGTTTGTAAACCAAAGAAAGGGTTTCGTATAAACCTAGTTTTAATTTCTTTCGTTTATTATCAAACACAAGATGGCGACTCTGTTGGGGACTACTTTCTCATCTGACGAGAAAACCATTGCTCAACACGATGCTGTATCCGTGGGATCAACGAAGAGGACCTTGGTCGTCCAATTCGACCAATCAGCTTACGAAGACATGCTTCGAACAGGGGGTAGCTCTCATTCCCTCTCTGTCCAAGACAACAGGAAATTGCGTAAAGTATGGAGGCCCCGGACATCCTCTACCCTTCCTGCGGTCTCTCTCTCTCCGACCAACAAGGTTGTAGCATCGCAACCTGCGCGCCTTGCGCGTAAAACTCTGTCTTCCGTCTGTGATGAGGCAAACGAAACTTCTGGCAATGCCTTAGTGCCAATCCAGAAGTCTACTCCGCGTCTTGCACGTAAAACTCTGTCCCCCGTCTGTGATGTGGCAGACAAAACTTCTGGCAATACCTTAGTGCCAATCCAGAAGTCTACTCCGCGCCTTGCGCATAAAACTCTGTCTCCCGTCTGTGACGTGGCAGACAAAACTTCTGGCAATGCCTTAGTGCCAATCCAGAAGTCTACTCCGTGCCTTGCGCGTAAAACTTTGTCTCCTGTCTGTGACGTGGCAGACGAAGCTTCTGGCAATGCCTTAGTGCCAATCCAAAAGTCTACACCGCGCCCCGCACGTAAAATTCAGTCTTTCGTCTGTGACGTGGCAGACAAAATTTCTGATAATGCCTCAGTGCCAATTCAGAAATTCCAAAAGCGCCCCGAGCGTAAGAATACATCTTCCCTCTGTGAAGAGGCAGATGGTCCTTGTAATCTCCGCAAGGGAAAACAAGTGGCGGATTTCCCGACCTCTCTGCTTTTACGTGTCATGCCCCAGTCCCAAAATACGTAGGACTAGGAACACGTAAGCATGTCAGCCGTATGTGTATGGCAACTCCAATATATGGATACCATGATACATATGTACGTTGTAATATGAATATAAACTCGCATGTGGTATAAATATAGTGTCGCAAGTCACAGATATACTAATCTCATCCATACCACAAGCCATAGAAAAGAAGTACTAAACTAGAATAAGGAGTCTGAAATATCCAAATAATAGTCAGGTGGAGACAAATCCACTACCAATGACTATATCCAAAACTAAAATGACAGAGGAGTATAAAATCTCCAATATAAAATAATGTGAAGACAGAAGTGTATCAGCTAAAAAGAATCCATCGCTAGATGTAATCAAAGATGCTCAGAAGGTAAGACCTCCTCGGCAGAAAGGAATGCGTCAGGTCCAGGCCCGTACTCCTGCGGATACTCCTGGTCGTCTATACCTGGCAAGGGACCAGGTCCTCAGAGGGACATAACAAGATACATAGAGGCAAGCCAATTTGAATACAGTGAACATGCATAATGTTTGAAAATAAATAAGTACGCTGTACAAGACAATCTATATGAATGCAAATGAGGACAACTTTTCGACGTATGGGCAAGGGTAGGCTACTCGATCTAATCTTACACTCACACACTCGTCAGTGGACATTATCAGCCGACATACCTCGGGGGTAGCGACCCTCGGACTCCATCAATCGACATACCTCGGGGGTAGCGACCATCGGACACGACCACCATAGTGCGTACTAGTTACTACGATTTACCAGAGTGGTTAAAGCCCATACGCCTACTAATTGCCCTTTATGATACTAAGTGTCAAGTGTGTGTCAACATATCTAATATATAGTAATGACTAAAAGAAACTACACATGCAATAAATATACAGAAATATACTAAGCATGCAAAATACTGTAAGCAATTTGACAAGGTATCTTGCCTGGCAAGAAAGCTGCGAAAATATAATGTCCAGATGTCAACTCCAAGAGTCAGAAGCTACGGCCTCAGAATGAACGTCCCCAGATGCTAAAATAAACATCACCAACATTCCCAGAATAAGCAAAATAGCTAGAAAGTACTTCCCTTTCGTCCAATTTGGACACAGGGGCAAAACGATAATTTCGGATAAAAGTGGGGTCCACGTGTGGTCCACTTTGCACCGAAAAATATGCCAAGGGTAACAGTCTCTAAATGGGACAAATTATAGGTCAAACAACTCTAGATGTCAATACAAACCCATCGGTATATCCAAATGTTGATTCCGATGGGCCGAACACAATTTTGCCCAAAAAGTCAACCGTGGTGCCCGCCAATTGGCAACTTGGTCAACTATCTCAGAATTGCATAAAAATTGGGTCACAGGACCAGCGCATTACCACGAGTCCAGTGGCACAAGTTTCGTCGCAATCTGACAAGCGTGCACAAAATGCACTCGACTTCCACAAAAGTTGCGACACGGGGTGTGTCCGCGGATACGGGCTGGTTCCGGTGCGTACACGATTCCAAATCAGTTTCCGTAAATTTTTACGTGTCCGGTTATGCTGCACGCACCATTCGGTACACTTGGTACACGGCAGGGCGGTCCCGTTTGGCGGGGCGCGCTCCGTTTCACAACTTTTGGAAATCTGGAAATGTGTGTTCTTCAGATTTTCCAACGAATTTAATTCTGTCTACAATAGTTAATAATCTAGGGTTATTTAACAGAAATTAAACTAGGTCAAGTGGTCTACGCATACCCAAAAGAATCATCGAATTTGGATCTCTGTGGTGGGAGATACGAACTCATAAACATGGGTGATCACCGCAGTTTTCTACGATCCCAGAATTTGGTCTATTTCCGTAAACTTTGGCGCTGTTTTCGCCTATGGTTACGTGTTGTTCGAGGTCTACTATCATACAGATATAGAAGAGGGTTAAGGGGTGAGCGTACCGGTGAAGACGGGGTGGCGTTTGGTTGAGCGAGGCGACGGGAAACAACTCTGGAACACAAGTATCTCGCTGCGAAAATCTGCAGTGCGCGGGGTGCGCGGGGTGCGCGGGGTCGCGGTCGTCGGGATTGGTTTGGACGGCCTGGCGGGGTTCTCAGCTGCGGTGGCGGCGCTCCTTAAGTCTAGATGGGAAGGGGGAGAGTTTGGATGATCTAGGGTTAGGATTTGCGAAGGGATATTATATATATATATATATATATATATATATATATATATATATATATATATATATATATATATATATATATATATATATATATATATATAGAAGATATATAGGTCGGAGGGGGGGGGGAAGTCTTCCGCGCGCATACTGGGGCTGCTGGCTGCTGATTGATTTCTAAAGGGGGTTTTGTTGAGTTTACACTTTAGTCCCCCTTTTTTTTCCTTTTCCTTTTTTTTTCTTTTTCTTTTCCATTCTTTTCTTTTCTTTTATTCTTTTTCTTTTTCTTTCTTTTTCCTTAAAAAAAATATATGTATATATATTTATATATATACATATATACGCATAAAAAAATCTAGAATTTGTATTAGTACATACCATTAAGCTAGTAACGGTCCACGGGGTCTCCTACATGGAATAAATTAAAAAAAATTCTAATGTCCCCATAAATCCCCTAAATTCACAAACACCTAAAATAAAAATTAAATAAAATCTATTTCTCCTAATTAGTCACTAATTACTATAAATAAATTATTAATTAATAAAAAAATAATAAATACGGTTTTTAGAAATAGGGGTTTTACATTACGCCATCAAAAGAAGAATCTGTCCGCTCTTCAGATTATGCGGAATGCTGATGGCCAATTGAGGACTTCCTCAGTTTTACGCCAACCTGTGCAAAGTTCTAGATTACACCAGGATAAGTCCTTCAGCGTAAAGAAGGCCCAGTTTGTGGATAGATACGCTCCTCATGGATCATGTGCTACTCACATGGCTGAACTGCTGTATTCGTATGGCAGGGAGAGAGTTATGATTCCCAATATCCGCGTTCCAACTGATGCAAAAAGGCAGAATAAGCCTTCTTCTTCTTCTTCTTCTTCTGTTAATCCTCCTGACTTGCGTAATCTCTTGATCCAGAAGCGCAAAGTTAGGGGATCTTCTAACATGTCTATTATACCCCCTAGGGAGCATTGTTGTAATAGTCACAAAGTTGTAGTTAACTATTGTTGTTCTAAGACAAAACGGTCAGTTTTCGACCGGTTGAACTACTCTTTGTCTTTACAGGAAGAAGAGCCTACATTCGCATCAGTGAACATGGCTTCACACATTCCTAGAGGAAGGTCAAATTCAAGACGTCATCCCTCTAGAACTCCAAGCCAAAGGAGATTCGACAGACTCTTTCAGAATATAGAAGCTGGTATGTTTTGAAACACCCGTTCGAGGTCACGACAACCGACTTCATATTCTTCTAATTCCGACACTGGGGGTCGCCAGTTTCCCGAATCGGATATTGAAAGTGTAGACTCAATCTCTACAGAGATCTATACTAACCCTTCAATAACATCCAGAGAAATGAGAGTCTATGCCATTGGAGATGAACGTGAAGAGACTTTCCCATCAGGGAATACTGTGCAACGCATCGCTGTATTGGAGACATCACTGAAAGAGATGCATTCCATGATGGAGAATATACACCAGATGATGCTGACTCAACATACAGTTGCTATAGCTCAAGCATCGGTTCCTATGACTCAAATACATGTGGGGGTGGACCTGCCACCATCCGACGCAAACCAAGAGCCTGTTTTAAGTCAAGAGTCAGCGGCTCCTCAACTTCTTAACTCGGAGAATGTATTGCCTCCTGTTGGAGTTACAATACAACCGATCTCTCACCACTCTGCGGTCCCTTTACCAACGAAAGATCCGATACATGCAGTACGGGAATTAAAAGCCCAATTTGATGCCTTGAAGCATAAGGATCAGCTCAAGAAGTTAGGAATCAACCGGCCTTACCCAGCTATCTGGGATGAGATCCCTTTCCCTCCAAAATACAAACCACAGGCTATGGCTTTGTTTGAGGAAAAGAAGTCACCGAGCCAGTACATGAACTACTTTAGCATGATGACGATGTTGTTGCAAGGGAATGACGCCCTTCTCACTCGAGTGTTTAAAGGCTGTCTGTCTGGAGTGGCCTATCAGTGGTACCGTAGTCTTGCGGACAACTGCATTACTTCCTTTGAAGATTTCAAGACTCTGTTCTTCGCACGATTCTATGAAGGAGGGATGGACATGTCTATGTCCTCGCTTATCGAAGTAAAGCAGAAGGAGAAAGAGAGTGTTCGTACTTTCATCGAATATTTTTGTCAGGCTACTTTACAGATGCCTCCCGGGCATTCCATGATTGGCCCTCGTTTATCATCTCAGCGGTAGCCGCTGAAGACAACAGTCGGAAGGCGCGTGACAATGGAATCATGATCTCTACCACTGATAGAGGGAAGAGGTCGTCCTCTAATGGCGACCATCCTCGTGGTTCCAAAGAAAAAGAAGCTCTGGCGATCAATACGTCCAAGCAAAATACTCCGACAACCACACAGACGAAACCTGGGACTTCCAGGCCCATTGAAGAATATTCTTTTAACGACGACGATATTCCGAGCATATTCGACTGTCTAGTCAAAAGTGGCAAGCTCACCCTCCCCGAGGCAAAGTGGCCTAATGAAGTCGGCAGTACCAATAACCCTAAGTACTGCATTTTCCATAGGTACATACATTATCCCATAAAAGCGTATTATGTGCTAAAGAGGAAAATCCAGGAGTTGATCGACGCCAAGTCCATCACTCTGTGTAATAGCGAGAAGACGGTCACCGCCAACATGATCTCTCTCCAATTCGGTAATCTGCCTCCTCAAGAAGTTCCGAATGTTGTGGTACCTATTCTTCGGACGATAATGAACATTGTTAATCTTCCTCCGGCCAGTGGTCAAAATCATGACCTGGTACCCCTAACTACCCAGCGTGGTGAGATTATGTGGGTTCATCCTGATCTGGTATCAGAGATTGAGGAAGAGACTCAAGCTACTAAGGCTAAGTCTAAAAAGAACTCAAGACGTAAACCATGCCATATGGTTGCGATATCCTCGACATCAGAAGAAGAGACTTTGGCTACCGGAACCCGTTCAGGGAAAGCCTACCTCAAGGACTATGGAGGAAAACAGGAAGATGCAACGGCAAATAATTCAGCTGCCAAACTTTCAGAGCCTGAACCTGTCATACCAGAGGCAGGTCCTTCTAGACCAACTTCGGCGGACAAGTTTTTTTTTCAAATGGCGCATACAGATTAGCCAAGCCTAATAGAGATCTGATAATGGCTCCTATCAACGACAAATTCCTGAAGAAGTACTATGCTTAGTCTCTCTTGTTTAAACGGAGTATGGTGAAGATCTCATTCTGACGATACTACGTACAAAGATTGGTTGGACCATATTCTATCATGTTATTATGACCTCTGAATAGATATGTTTAACTAATTTGAAACTTCAAAACCTATCACGTCCATATTACCTCTGATAGTGTTTTGTATACAAATTTAGTTGGATCATATTCTATCATGTCCACATAACCTCTGAATAGATATATCCAGCTGAAGCTTACCGAAAGTATATCACGTCCATATTACCTCTGATATCACTTTCACCCTAGCCTATCATTTATATTCAAAAATAATGGGTCCACAAAGTCAGATAAAGTCTCTTTATTATCTCCGGGAAAAGTAAAATTACATAGAGAAGCAAAAAGTACATCATTGGGGAAGAGCAGCCAAATCACGAATCTGCTGCGCCAAAGCGGTCATCCTCTCATTCCTGGAGTCCAAGATGTTAGCGCGAGCCCGTTCCAGTCGTGCCTCATCATCACTCAGGAGGGATAGTTCGGACTGAGCATGTATATAATCGGCACGAATGACACCCACATGTGCCAAGTTCCACTGAGCCGTATCCATTCGGCCCTTCAACTTATCTCGAGCTGCCAAGGACTGGAGAGCCCACTCCTTTGCCTGAGTGAGTTTAGCTTCCAATTTATGGAACCTTGCTTCATTTCCCTCATGTTCGGCCTCGTACTGGGTTATCTGAGGAATAACCTCCTCCAAGACGGCCTGCTCTTTATCCATCTCCTGCTGTTGTGCCTGGATGGATTTGTTTAAGCATTCTATCTGTTCAGCAAGCTTCGCAGTCAAGGAGTCGTACTCGGCCTGAATCATCTCATCAACGTTGCCTCGAGATAGTTGCAAATACTCGTTAATGGGTTGTTCCAAACCATTAACTATTTGCTCTAGCGCATCAGCTCTGTCATTATCATTGAAATTTCTAATCTGCACGATAAGGAGATTGGAGGACATCTTCAGAGCAGCGAAACCTAAGTTCTTCTCCAGCACCAATGATATTAACTCCTTCAAAGTGAGATAAAATACGCTAGTGTATTGATCCACTAGCATAACAAAGCTCGAATGGACGCCGGGAGCAGCCGCAATATCAGTAAATCTTCCTCCAGGAATGACTGCAGAGGAAGTCGCCACAGTCGTTGCCTCTACAGATGGCGCTACAAAAGAATGAATACCAGCAACGGTAGAAGTTGCTGGTGTACTCAACGAAGGAGGCACAGTCGCTATGATGCGCTCATCCTCCTCTGAAGATATCGGGACTGCAGTGGGCGAGGCAACACCCGAAAATATTGCGGAGGAAGGATCGACAGCTTCAAAGCATGCCCCTTCAAAGTCGAGCGCCGTCGTTTCATCGGCAGGATCCGCAACAAAGTCAAAGGGTGCGTCAACTCCACCCTCCCCTGAGATGTCTTCACCTGAAAAGAAGACAAGAGAAAGTTAATATCAACCTGGTGTTAATTTTCCTAAAAGAGGCATAAAGACAACATTTACCCATGACCGATGGTATATATGTCGCGTCCGCAGCCAGTACAGCTAAATCATTTCTTAATGATGCTAAGCGAGCTGTCATACCTGGAGAAGAGGGTGCACCAACTGACACTGGTGGGTAGTCTTCCCAGTCTTCACCAAGATCCACTCGAGGCTCAACGGGTGGAATATCGCTGGAAATACTTATAGACGAAGTAGGGGTTACTCCCATTATTGGTCTGGATAAAGGTATATGAAATCTTATTATGCTCGGCCTCGGAGGCGATCTCGTAGCACTACCAAAAGCAGTAGTAGCAGCGATCTCGAGCAAAGAATCTCCGGCACTGCCTACCGGAACTATGGAGGTCCCCTCTCTAAAAGGCGAAAGACCTCTAATCAAATAATCATCCCCAACAGGGGAGACGACAGGCTCGCTCCTAGGATCCCCCCTGGTGGAAGCCCTTTTCGGACCTCTGGCAATCTTCTTCTTGCGAGGGGAAGGCTCTTTCGGAGTGGAAGTCTTCCGTTTCTGGGGGATAACGAGAGGCTCTGCCGGCGGAGTTATTACGCCTCTCGGTATTATCGTCAAGAACTCGTCTGCTCCGGCGATGTCCTCATTCTCATCCGAGAAAATAGACGGAACCTCATCCCTTGCGGTAGACCTATGGGAGGGCATCCTAAAACTTCTATGCACATCAAAATCACGATGGAAGGTATTTATGGACGCATAGAACTGCGCATATGAGTGAAGGATGTGCAACTCCATAGAAAGAGAAGTCGCGGGCACAGCAAAAGTTGCACCAGTACAGCCCGTAATGAAATACCGCCATCCTCTGGCTCCATTAATAAGTCCACCTTTGGACTTGAAGCTGGTAATGGCATTCCCCATATGCAGCTGATCGTACCCAAACTGCCTGGCAAATCGACTGGGCAAATAAGGCTCCAGGTAGCAGTGGTCATCGCTTATGTACAACAAATGGGAAGGTCTAATACAGACCAACCAGTAGAAGGCTTCAGGAGAAAGAATGGTCCTCCTATGGCCCCCATCCTTAAGTTTCTTTCCCTGTTGATTGATATATACAGGGGAACGATACAGAAGAGCTTCCAGCTGTGGGCAACATTTAACGCCCGTCGGTAATCTATGACGGTCGTCACGTTCCAAGAGGAATTCATGTAATTCAACAAGAAGTTATTTCCTGAACCGCTGGCAGGACCGGGAGACATCACCCTGGTGTTGTGAAGAATTAACCATCCCATCAAGTATATGAATGGTAATTCTACTCGGGAAAAGCTTTCACGCTGTGTATTATCGGCTAGCAGCCCATCAGTAAGGGCCCTCAGGCCTGCTTGTATTCTATATACCATAGCAGGAAGCAGGCCCAACCTTGCTCCAAACACTAAACGTACTGCAGGCCATAAGGTGTTGCGATGGATGCGATCTGTAGACGCGATGCCAGGCACTACCCAGCGGCAAAGCCAGACGGAGAGGAAGCCAGCCAATTGAGCTTCCTTTGACAGAGGCTTACGACAATGCCTTATATAACTGAAGGCTTTCGTGCCTGCAGGGTAACCCCCTATCTCCTCGTCAAAAATATGATCTGAAGCCCCGGCGTCTTCAATAAGGTCATCGACCGTGTTAACATTGAGCATGCTCAGGAGGTTCAAAGGTCTATCTTGACTATCTACTACCTTGTCCGGCTTAACATTTTTGGCCTAGTGGAAGAAGTGTCACGACACGCACCCGAAAATCGGGCATGAGTCGTGGGTACGTCTAGCCTATGCCGCAGAATCGGTGGTAGAACGCTGTAAAGGTCTGTTCTAGGTCAACCAACTATCTATATATCTCACAAAAAATCTGACAATAACCTCTCCAAAAGGAGGGCAACCACGCAATATATATATGAATAATCCTCTCCAAAAGGAGGGCAACCACACAATATATATATATGGACTCTCAATCACAAAATCTAGGGGAAGAATAAAAGCACGATATGATATGAACAAAGAAACAGAACCAAAAAGAGCAAGACAAAATCCAAAATACAGTCCAAGTCTATAATAGTTTACAACATCTCACAGCATCAAAAGAATAAGTACAATAATCCAGAAATAAACCACTGGGAACAACCCAGGAAACCCACCTAGCTAACTAGGGCGCTAACGACGTCTCCTCGGTGCACTCCTCCTATGTCTCGGGGTCACAGCCCTCGTCAACACCCGACAACGTCTACCTAGGTCCGTCTAACCTAGGGCATCACCCAAAATTGGGCCAATTTCGGATTCCACCCGAAATCGACACAAAATCTAGTGTCAAAGTCTCTAAACTCAACCAAACTAGTTCCAACTTCCTCCCACGGGTAGGCTTAGGGTCTAGGAAGGTTCTAAAATACTAATTATACTACATAAAAGTAATTAGCAAGGGAAAGTTAGGGTTTACCTCTTGGGAGTTGGAATCCCAAGGCCAAAGTCTCCGATCTACTTGAAATCATCTCCCTCAAGCTCCAAGAGCCACCAAATCTAGCCTCCACACTAAATCTAGGCTCCACACACCTAGGTTGAGGAAAATGCAAGGTTAGGGTTCACATAAAGAAGAAGAAATGGAAGAAAGAAGGAAGAAAAATGAAGGAGAACTTACTTGGAAGAGGAAGGAAGAAGAAAGAAGTAGTGGGAAAGAAGAAGAAGTGAAGAAGAAGAAGAAGAATATGAAGAGAGGGGGCTATGGCTCCTGGTTCTCGGGTGGGGGCTGCTGGTTAGGGGCCGGCCACTCCTAATAAGGGTTCACTAATTCTCCAAATGCCCAAAATGCCCCCTTCTCACTTGGTTTTGAGTTTCGGGTTCCAAAAGCACTCAAACTAACTCCAAATATCTCCAACTAACCCACTAAAAATATAATAAATATTCTAAAACCCAAAAATAGGTCTCACAAGGGTGTGGGCTGGGTCGGACATGGGTCCACTAGGGTCTGACATGGGTCCAGGCTAGCCAAAACCCTAAAACAATCATTAAAAAAATAATACAATTATTATTTAAATATAAATATAATTAATTAAATACAATACACAATTTATAAAAAAAATAACCCTATTTTCTAGAATCGGGTAGTGACAAGCCTACCCTCCTTAAAATAATTTCGTCCTCGAAATTAAAAGACGAAACTAGAACAGGAATGCAAGAAAAGAACCATACATCAGGGCTCGAAGAGATAGGGGTATCGCTCGCGCATTTCATCCTCCCTCTCCCAGGTCGACTCACCTGGAGAGTGATGCCTCCACGCGACGCGAACCAAGGGAATAGTCTGGTTCCTCAACACCTTCTTCCGCCGATCCAGAATCTCTACGGACTGCTCTGGATAGCTAAGAGTAGGGCCCACCACGATCTCTGAGTGATCCAATATGTGACTGGGATCCGCCACGTACCGTCTCAACACGTGGAACTCCCTCCAGCGTAGGCGGCAACTCAAGCCTATACGCCACGGCGCCGACCCTCTCAAGGATACGGAAGGGTCCGACAAAACGTGGGCTAAGTTTCCCGCCTCCACCGAAGCGAATAGTGCCCCACGTCGGAAAAATCCTCAGGAACACCAGATCTCCAACCTAGCACAAACAAGGTCTCTGCACTTAGTCTAAAACAAGCAATCACAAGCAAACACAAGAACAAAATCTAGATTCTAAGCTATACCTCGAACTCCAAAGGTCTCCGGTGGCTATCGGCCCAATGCCGCTGCCTGTCCTGCGCCACCCGAAGTCTATCTCTAATGAGCTTGACCTTCTCCGCTTTATCAACCACCATCTCCGGGCCAAGCAAAGCTCTCTCGCCTACACCATCCCATGATAACGGAGTACGACACCTCCGTCCATACAACGCCTCAAAAGGTGATATCTCGATACTGGCTTGGTAGCTGTTGTTGTAAGCAAACTCTACCAAGTGCAAGTGATCCTCCCAAGAGCCTCTGAAATCTAGAACACAAGTACGAAGCATGTCCTCAAGTGTCTGAATGGTCCTCTCTGACTGACCATCTGTTTGTGGGTGATATGCACTACTAAACTTGAGCTGGGTGCCCAAGCTAGCCTGCAGACTCCTCCAGAAATGCGAAGTAAAGCGACTGTCCCGATCTGATACTATGCTCACAGAAACTCCATGCAGTCTGACTATCTGGCGCACAAACATCTCTGCTAGTCTCTCTGTAGACATATCCACTTTGAATGGTAGAAAGTGGGCCGATTTGGTCAACCTGTCCACGATGACCCAAATCGCATTCTTCTCGCCTGGATACGGGGAAGTCCAGAAACAAAATCCATGGTCACATGCTCCCATTTCCACTCCGGAATGGGTAACGGCTGGAGTAATCCTCCTGGCCTCTGCCTCTCCACCTTCACCTGCTGGCACACTAAGCATCGAGATACGAAGCGCGCTACCTCCCACTTCATCCCGTACCACCATACATGTTGTCTCAGATCTCTATACATCTTGTTGGCACCTGAATGCATAGAGTACTGGGATCGATGCGCCTCTGAAGAACCTTATCGCGCAACGACCCACTCGGCACACACAACCTGGTACCGTACTGCAAGGAACCATCATCAGCAATGGTGAAGTCATCTGATAAACCCATCTGAACCTGCGCCCTGATGCTCCTCAGGGACTCATCCTCAAACTGTGTAGCCCTAATCCGGTCTACCAACTCTGACTGAATCTGCAGTCCCCATATCTGCATCTCAACTCCAGGCACTATCACCTCAATGCCCAAGAAGATAACGATCTGTAGTCAGGCACATAGCTACCGGATACCTGCTCAACGCATCCTCAACTACGTTCGCCTTCCCTGGATGGTGCTGCAATAATATGTCGAAGTCTTTCATCAACTCCAACCATCTCCTCTGCCTCATGTTCAGCTCTTTTTGGGTAAACACATACTTCAAGCTCTTGTGGTCTGTGAAGATCTCCACACGCTCTCCGTATAAATAATGTTTCCATAACTTCAGAGCAAAAATGACCGCTGCCAACTCCAAATCGTGGGTAGGGTAGTTCTTCTCATGAGGACGTAATTGCCTGGAAGCATAGGCAATCACCCTCCCATTCTGCTGCAACACACAACCCAATCCCTTTCCCGATGCATCACTATAGATAGTGAATCCTCTAGAACCTGATGGCAACGTCAACACTGGAGCGGTCGTCAAAGGCGACCTGGCACTCCTCTGACCAAACAAACTCCATGTCCTTCCGAGTCAGCCTGGACAACGGCTCTTCAATCCGGGAAAAATCTTGAACAAATCTCCTGTAGTAACATGCCAGTCCCAGGAAACTCCTGACCTCGGCTATTGAACTCGAAGCACTCCACGCCTCAACTGCCATGATCTTTCTCGGATCCACCGAGATACCTCTCCAGTCACCACATGACCAAGGAATTCAACCTTGTCAAGGAAGAACTCACACTTCGAAAGCTTTCCATAAAGCTTCTCCTTCCTGAGAGTCTCCAACACTATCCTCAGATGCTCCTCGTGCTCCTCTGGGGTCTTCGAATACACCAAGATGTCATCTATAAACACCACCACAAACCTGTCTAGATGCTGATGGAATACCTTGTTCATCAGATTCATGAACACTGTCGGGGCATTAGTCAACCCAAACGGCATCACCATGAACTCATACTGTCCATATCTGGTCCGAAAAGCTGTCTTCGGAATATCCTCCTTCCTGACCTTCACCTGATGGTAGCCTGTCCTCAGATCAATCCTGGAAAACACCCTCGCTCCGCTCAACTGGTCAAAAAGATCATTAATACGCGGCAGCAGATACTTGTTCTTGATTGTGAGGTTGTTCAGAGCCCTGTAGTCGATACACATCCGTATCGACCCATCCTTCTTCGGCACAAAAAGTACCGGAGCACCCCACAGAGAAGAACTAGATCTGATAAATCCCTTGTCCTGAAGCTCATCCACCTGCTTCTTCAACTCTATCAGCTCACTGTTGCTGACTCTATAGACATGCTGGGATATCGGCTCCGCGCCTGGCACCAAGTCTATAGAGAACTCCACATCTCTGTCCGGAGGTAACCCTGGCAACTCCTCCGAAAAGACATCCATGTACTTCTCTATCAGTGGATGTAGCAACCTCGGCTCTACCACCAGGGCTCCGCAGAAGACTCCCTCGCTCAACTCCACTGCTCCTCTGGCAAACTGAAACTCTGGCTCACCCGGCAGACTAAACAAAACTCTGCCTCCACGACAATCTATACTAGCATAATGCATACTCAACCAATCCATCCCGAGTACAATATCGTAGCTCGGAAGTGGCATTACGAGTAGGCACACACTCAACTCCCGGCCTCCCAAGGTAACTCTCTGGTCTCTGCAGACATCACTGACTAGGATGATACCACCCCCGGTCGTGATCTTGCAGAGTCTAGCTAAAGGTTCAGCAACAAGATGGTGTCTAACAGCAAAAGATACAAACACAAAGCTATAGGAAGCCCCGAAATTAAATAAAGCAAGTACTGGAATGGAATCAAGAAGAACAGAACCTGAGATCATATCACCAACGGGCTCGGCTTCGTCTACGGTCAGGGCAAAAGCTCGCCCCTGCTGTCCTTCTCGGTGCTGCTGCTGGTGCTGGGCGAACCTCTGCTGCTGAGTCTGCAAGGGCTGTCCTCTCTGCTGCGCCGCAGGTGCTCTGGCTGGTGCCCTCTGAGCTGCTCCTCCGCCCTGAGTTGTACGAGCAAGCGCTGAAGGACAATCCTTCAGCTGGTGATCTGCTGCACCACACAACAAATATCTGTCCAGCCTCTTCCTGCAGATGTCCCATCCGTGCCCTAGCTTCTTATAGAAAGGGCAAATGATGGGCTGCCTCTGGCCCTGCTGTTGTCCCTGCCTCTACTGTTGGGGCGCCTGCCGGAATGGCGCACGACCCTGACCCTGGTGCTGTTGGGTCTGCTGGAATGGCCTCTTGGCTGGCTTGAAGCATCTCTGCTCCTCTTGGTCTTCAGCTCTAAGTCATCCTCAGCTCTCTGGGCGTCGCTGACAATCTGCTCGAAGGTCGCCTCGCGGTCGCTCCTAGTCAAGGACTTGACTGCCATGACCAAACCCTTGCGGAACTTCCACGCCTTCACTGCCTCAGACAACCCCTCAACAAATCTGCCCAGATGGCAGAACTCTGTTGCATACTCGTCCACTAGCATACTCCCTTGGACGAGTGCCTCAAAATGACTCTCTAAATCACTGAGAGCCACATCCGGGAAGAACTTCTCCTTGAAAAGCTTCTTGAAAGCCTCCCAAGTCAATCCCGGTACTGCTATCCGCGTATCCGTACGATACCAAGTAAGGGCAAGGTCGAACATCTGGCTGCCCGCTGCCTCGATCTGCATGCTGGCTAGGATCATCGCCAGCCTAAAGATGCCCTCTATATGCTCGATCTAGTCATCGGCGTACAGGATCTCCTCTGTACCCCGAAACTCCTTGGGCCGCATCCTCTGGAAGTCGATAATAGTACCCGGCCTCGGATACTGAGCCTGCTCTGGCTGTGGCTGGATCTGAGCCACTCTGTCGACCGCTGTCATAGCCACCTAATCAGCATTCTCAATGCCCATCCTCATAACGTCCACCTGGCGGTGCTGATCGTCCATCATCTCTTGGAAGAACGCAAACAACTGCGTGGCATCCACTGGTGCAGGCGGTGGTGGAGGAGGTACCACCGGAACAACTGGGGTGACTCTCGGATCAATGGGAGTGAGAGGATCTCCGAGAGAAATAGACGCTCCCTCAATCGCAGGAGTGGCGAGTGGAGCGGTAGCGGCTGCCGGAAGTCGAGCAGGACGAGAGGTGGCAGACCTCTCGGTGACAGCTGCTGGGACAGTGCGCTGAGATCTGGTCTTCGGAGGCATCCTGAACACAGATCAAAAGAAGTCAATATAGTGCAAGAAACGATATCATCAAAGAAGGACAGTAATATTGCAAAAGAAATAATTTCAGAAAAATTAAGATAGCAAGAGAAATCAGGAAGGGTCCTAGTTATGATTGAGCACACTCTCTCTCAGCCTATATCCTATATCCTATTGCAGGTAAACCTAAAAAGTAGACCTGCATGGGCCACCACCAAAAACGTGTCACGACCTGCACCCGAAAATCGGGCATGAGTCGTGGGTACGTCCAGCCTACGCCGCAGAATCGGCGGTAGAACGCTGTAAGGGTCCGTTCTAGGTCAACCAACTATCTATATATCTCACAAAAAAATCTGACAATAATCTCTCCAAAAGGAGGGCAACCACACAATATATATATGAATAATCCTCTCCAAAAGGAGGGCAACCACGCAATATATATATGGACTCTCAATCACAAAATCTAGGGGAAGAATAAAAGCACGATATGATATGAACAAAGAAACAGAACCAAAGAGAGCAAGACAAAATCCAAAATACAGTCCAAGTCTATAATAGTCTACAACATCTCACAGCATCAAAAGAATAAGTACAATCATCCAGAAATAAACCACTGGGAACAACCCAGGAAACCCACCTAGCTAACTAGGGCGCTAACGGCGTCTCCTCGGCACACTTCTCCTCGGTCTCGGGGTCACAACCCTCGTCAACACCTGACAACGTCTACCTAGGTCCGTCTAACCTAGGGCATCACCCAAAATTGGGCCAATTTCGGATTCCACCCAAAATCGACACAAAACCTAGTGTCAAAGTCTCTAAACTCAACCAAACTAGTTCCAACTTCCTTCCACGGGTAGGCTTGGGGTCTAGGAAGGTTCTAAAATACTAATTACACTACATAAAAGTAATTAGCAAGGGAAAGTTAGGGTTTACCTCTTGGAAGTTGGAATCCCAAGGCCAAAGTCTTCGATCTACCTGAAATCACCTCCCTCAAGCTCCAAGCCACCAAATCTAACCTCCACACTAAATCTAGGCTCCGTACACCTAGGTTGAGGAAAATGTAAGGTTAGGGTTCACATAAAGAAGAAGGAATGGAAGAAAGAAGGAAGAAAAATGAAGGAGAACTTACTTGGAAGAGGAAGGAAGAAGAAAGAAGTAGTGGGGAAGAAGAAGAAGTGAAGAAGAAGAAGAATATGAAGAGAGGGGGCTGTGGCTGCTGGTTCTCGGGTGGGGGCTGCTGGTTAGGGGCCGTCCACTCCTAATAAGGGTTCACTAATTCTCCAAATGCCCAAAATGCCCCCTTCTCACTTGGTTTTGAGTTTCGGGTTCCAAAAGCACTCAAACTAACTCCAAATCTCTCCAACTAACCCACTAAAAATATAATAAATATTCTAAAACCCAAAAATAGGTCTCACAAGGGTGTGGGCTAGGTCGGACATGGGTCCACTAGGGTCTGACATGGGTCCAGGCTAGCCAAAACCCTAAAACAATTATTAAAAAAATAATACAATCACTATTTAAATATAAATATAATTAATTAAATACAATACACAATTTACAAAATAAAAATAAAAATAAAAAATAGCCCTATTTTCTAGAATCGGGTGGTGACAAGAAGAGATAGGTTGCCCACTTTTTGATGTGAGCCAAATCAGAAGGCTTCTTGTAGAAAGTGGTGCAGGCAAGATAGTGGCACATCAGCTCCTGATATACTGCCACCGCCCGAGGGTTCGTATCCCTCAACTCCCTGTTTGTAGGGACGTACTCTTCATAAGGAACATCCCTCGTTGGCAGCCTTGAAATCTCTGCCATCTCATGAAGGGCTAAGCCCAATTCACCCAGCGGAGTGGCAAAAGTCCCAGTGAGCGAGTTGTATCACTCCATCAAGGCTAAAAACAAGTTAGGGTTGACAGGCAGCCCAACACTTATGGCGTTCATAGCCAATACTTTCTAGCTCCGTCTGGAAGTGTTTCAGGGCCCAAGCAGTCAAACTGGCCCATCGAAGATTTCCCGGGCTAAGCCATCCGCTGGTCCGAGGGTTGACCCTGGGGTACATTCCTCCCTGCCCTATAAAGTCATTGCAGAAGGTCGACATCTGAACCGGCTGGATCAGCGACGTATCCTCGCTCGGGATACTACCCGACAGTAATCCCCTAAAAGGCATAACAGGGCCCGAGGGACGACTCATATAGGCCCCTCCGTCGTTTTCCTTGTTGTATAAAATTTTCTCCGGTCGGCCATGAAGATCGGGAGTCAGGGTCCATGACATCTTCCTAGGATGTGTAGCTTGGAAGAACACAGAAATAGGGTAATCCCTGGGCATCTTGGGTAGATACATCACCGTGCCCTCAGCAGTAAACACCCAATCCTCCTTCTTGGGTTTGGTCTGGGATTGTTTGTCGATAACATCCCCGAATAAGAAACCAGGTTTCTTATACTCCGTCCCGTCTAGGTATGTCAGGGGCTCCCCACTGATCATACTCAGCAGCATGCGTTCTCCCTGAGACGAGATAATGGTTCCCCTTTCTTCAGGATAATTGGCTCCAGAAATAGGAAATGTCACATGGGACAAGTCCTCCAAATAGTTTGAGCTCAACATCCCGGCAGCAGAGCCCATAACTTCAACCAAAGGAGAAATCTGCAAGTCCACTACAAAATGTAAGAGAACAAGTCAGTTTCTACACTAGACGCTACACTCTTGCTTTTTACGCTAAAGATTATCAGTTTGAGCTTTTACGCCAGGACTGCAAAAATTTGAGGCTTACGCTGGAAACTATTTTCCATTGTGTAAAACTCAAGGTTGGCAGTATCTAACAATCTGAGCTTTTACGCTAGATTGACAAAATTTGAATTTTTTACGCCGATATTCATATTCAGCGCGTAAAACTCAAAGTTTGTAGTATATGTCAAATCTCGACAGTCTGAGTTTTTACGCCAGACTGCAAAAATTTGGAGTTTTTACGCCGACACATTAGGAATGTGCGCGTAATAATAAAACATCTCCGTACATCATCCTCCTCGAAGAGGCTCTCAGTACAAAAGATGACCTTGCTCGTGCACGTACAACGTGTGCGAAGGATTTTTCCTTCCGAAGTCTTTACCTGTAATGTCCGGAGCACAGCTCGACGGCGGAACGCTGCGTTCCGATCGAGACTCGTTCAACCTAATGGGAGTTGCTCGTGTTGGAGCAGTGGAGCGGAAAGAGGAAGTGACCTTCTTTCCCTTAGCAGTAGAAGTCTGTTTAGGTGCCATGGAGATTCCGAGTTCTCAAGAAAGAGACAAAGAAGAAGGGTTCTTGGAAAGCAAGGTTTTTGTGAAAACAGATAAAAGTTTTCTCTCTCCAGACCTTGGACTATTTATAGAGTTCGGATGACTCTTCGAATCCCTAACCAAATCCGATATTAATATTCGGTTATAATTTAGGACCACGTCAGCCTACCATTTAAGGAAGACAAACAGTCAGTGGATCCAGAATTTACGTGCAGAGCAGATCTATGATTTTACGCTAAGGAAGTTTTTACGCTCGAGAGGCTACAAATCTACGGTTTTACGCTCAGAGGCTACAAGTCTACGATTTTATGCTCAAGAGGCTACAAACCTACGATTTTACGCTCAGAGGCTACAAATCTATGATTTCACGCTCGGAAGCTTTTTACGCTCAGAGGCTACAAATCTACGATTCTACGCTCAAAAGCTACAGACGGCCAATTACAAGGGTTTACGCAGAAGATGCTCCTTTTTTGCTACAAAAACATTCCAAGTGTCTGAAACACACAGAGTTTAGCATTGAAGATGACTCTTCTTCTTGGGCCATTTGGAAGTCCATCCAAAGTCCAGTCAGAATATTTTACGAAAGTTCAAGTATGGCTTGGTCGACAGATATTTCTCGCCCTTTTTTAAAGGATTTTCAGGAAACCATTCTTGAAGATGATGGTCTGAACAAGAATTCTTCGTATCAGAGAAGTGACAGTTTAGAAATTCTACGCGACTCCTCGTCCAAAATAGCATGACAGTTTGGATCTTCAACTTAAATGCTAAGCAGCTTTCTACGCGTCTTCTGTTACGCGTAAAAGACAAGACGAGATCAGATATTCCTTTATCAGAGTCGGCGTAAATTATTCAGACATATCGAAGCTGCACACTATTCAGACTTTATCACAGCAAATATGGCAAATCAGCTTGCGTAAAAGAAGACAAGTCTATTAATCATGATTACATATGATGGAAATTCAGTCTACAAAGGGTTTTTCATCTTCATGATTACATATGATGGAAATCCTTTTTTTTCATTTTCATCTTTACACCAAGAATCTGTTGTGCCAGGTTCTCATATTAGTGTAAATCTTTTTCCCGTCTTCTACGGCACTTCATCGGCTTCTTGGGCCGATGAACAAGAAAATGATTAATGCCGAGAGGATACAGAACTGGGCATGTATCAATTACGCAAGCCCATCCTCCATACGCCATGGCAGGCATGCCCTAGAAATTGTGTTGGGGGTTCAGATCCAACTCAATACTGGAAGACAGGGCCAAGTTGTCTGCCCTCGTCCGGCGCCATAATGGGAGAAAATACAGCTTGCAAGCTGTGTGGTCCAATACGACCCTTTCTCTCTCCTGGACGAATCACCATATAAAATTATTGATCATCCCGAGCAAAGAAAGCTATGATATCCTTCCATGATCCATCGTTGCAGAGGACATTTGCTCGAAGACGCCTCTTTTTACGACTCCTTACATGCTGAAAGAATATGATCTTCTTCTTCCTCAAGTCAAACCGACGAAGCTCGGCAACCATCTTTTTGTGGTGAAGGAAGTGTGGAAAAAATTGGTTAACCCATTTGCCTTTATATAGGCAAGGGAGAACACACCGAATTCCAACAAACTCCTAAAAATTTGCCGAGAAATCAGCCTCGTGGAGCGAGTCAAACTTGACCGTTTCATGCTTCATTCAAAGTGTTTCAAATTATGAGAAATTTGAAAACTTTGAAGGGGGTCTTGTAGAAGCATGAAAAATACGCTGGGGAATCATACGCGTAAAACCCTAAACATGCAGGAAGTCCATGTAAAATAGAGCTCCAGTACTGGGTGGCGTAAAACGTGATTCCAGAGCCATCAACGTACAACAGAGCTTCAACGCTATTCAGCGTAAAACATAGCTCCAGAACAGCCCGCGTAATGCAGTATTTCCAGACTGTTTCAGCGTAAAAAGGTTACTACATCGCCACTACGGCGTAAAATCCATCTGCTTTTAATGCAGCGAAAAGTTGTACGAGGAACTTTTTGTATTCCTCAAATGAACATGTCAGTGGAAGCAGTGAACCTGACTCCTGACAAAGAGTATTGCACGACGATCGAGAGGACGGCTGTAATGATGATTCTGCACAGAGCCCCAGACTGCCGTCTAGTGACATAACCCATGATATAAGACGTTGTTTACGCATTCAAGGAATACGCTGCCTATTTTACACAGGCAAAGATGAGCTTTTACGCTCAGGAAGAGACGAAACCAACCGCCACGTCAAAAGTTATTCTTCATAAAGAACTCCAGGCACGTCTCTGCAGTTAATGCACGATATGGGGGCAGATCTCTGCATTTAATGCATGAGATTTGGTTCTACTTTTAATGACTGGGTGAGCTATAATTAGGGCTAATACTTCCATATCACCATCCCCGCACATTACGCCAACCGGGCTATTTTCAGCTATAGGAGCACGTCGTACGCTATCTCCTTGAAATACGCCAACTCAGGCTATATTTGCAAAGCATCAAGCTTTACGCAGAACTCGACTTCTACGCCAACATAACAGCTACTTGGCTTCTACGCCAACAGGACAGCTACTTGGCTTCTACGCCAATATGACAGCTACTCGACTTTTACGCCATCAGAACAGCTATTTGGCTTTTACGCCTACGAGACAGTTATTTGGCCTTTATGCCAACCATCTCTACGCAAGGGGCAGTTATCCATGTGGCTTGCATGCCGTGATCTTCGATAAGCGATTATACGCGTTACCACATAATGGGACACGCGTCACACGCCAATTCAGGAGATCATTCATACGTGGATAGCAGTTATTATAACCGCTGCATAAAAGGTGCAGCTCTCTCCGCTGTTCGGTTGTTACGCCGACTGTAGCTGAACTCTATAAATAGAGACCTCCGACCACGGAGGTCAAAGGGGGAGAAAAAAGAAGGAGAACAACAGAGGTCAAGGTCAAGAGAGCACATATAGAGAGCTTTGGCAACGAGAGTTCAATCCCTTCTGCAGTCTTTGAAGCTTCTTTTTTCGTCTTCTACAGCACTTCTTCGTCATCGTGTGGTCCAAGGGACAAAGTGATCGACCGCAAATCAGACTCCTATAGCAATATTTCCCCAGAATCAAATTTTTGTACTTAACATCCTCGTACAGGGTTAATTGTACTTATTTTTCTTGTTTGTAAACCAAAGAAAGGGTTTCGTATAAACCTAGTTTCAATTTCTTTCATTTATTATCAAACACAGTGATCGACTTGGGACAAGATCAGGCTTGTTACATATTATTAGCTATGATTCATGTAAGGTCAGGATAACCATCTGGTTAGCTATGATGCGAGTAATGGTCAGGCTAATCATATATAACAGGCTATGAGGCATGTAATGGTCAAGCTACACCCGACGTGATGTGTGCGGTTAGCTATGATGCATGTAGAGTTGGATATAATCACATAATCTACTAATATTTCTCCCGCCCCCAACTAGTACAGTGGATCCAACCATGACACATTATGATACACGATCAATGTCCAATATATCATGTACAATATCTAATATCAATGTCGTGTACGATATCAATACGATAACCAATGTAACATCTCATGACTGCAGATCCAATCTATATACTAGTCCGTGTAGCAAAGTATCAAGAATCAGATGTAACATTTCTAAATGCTTGAATTATAGAAATTATCAAATAATGGAAATTATTTGAGAATGTACTCGCCTGTGGTCCTGAGCGGGCAATACCAATATCCTGCTCCCGAAGTCTCGCAGGACGATCCAATGGTCCTATATATATATATATATATATATAATATATAATAATATCAGTCATTACACTAGTACACACACAAACATAATTACACTACGCTCGAAACTACGCAAGGGTGTGATATCTGGTCAACTAGCAGGGTTAAGTGTGTGTGTCTAAACACACAGGTGTCATATCCTCGAATAATGTGCATAATCAGACAGTCAACTCACTAACACATGTCTAAAGATCTAAATCCCGTGTAACACCAATACATGTCTAAGCCAGTACGTTAGTGTACACAAGGCAGTCAATTCACTAATATTCAGGTCATATAGTCTTATGTAATTATGGGATACCCACTACTAACACTTATGGCCATACGACATATATATATTACGGTCATACCTAGTACTAGCAATCAATTTCTTTGGAATATATATATATATATATATATATATATATATATATATATATATATATATATAATCAAACTAATTATTATACACACATGCAACTAGTTTTTAGGTTCACCAATACAGGTCTCGCAATCACATCAACTAAACTATCATGAAGCAATATGCTAATCCCTAATACCATTCACAGATGCACATACACACAACATGAAAGGAAGGCAAGGTCGAACCTGTGAGTGCACGGGGTCGCGGGAGGCTGCTGTGGGATGTCTCCGGCGATGATGATTGGGTTGTGCACGAGGTCGACGGGATCTTAAAGGCGTAGCTCGGGTCGACGGGATCTTAAAGGCGTAGCTCGGGTCGACGGGTTGATCGACGGGATGGGGTGGTATCGCTGTTGTGTCATCGAGAAGTCCGGAGTGGGGAAGTTGCTGCTGTCGGAGTCATGGAGTGGGGTCGAGACGTGCTGGTAGCGGTGGAGTTCAGGCGAGGAGAGTTGTGTGGCCGGGACTGATGGCCGCAGAATGAGGGTATCGGGACTCGACGGTGGTGATGGGTTTAATGGTGGCGGTGGTATAGATGATGATGGTGATGATGATGACGATCGACGATGATGGGGAAGTCGGTGGTAATGGGGATGAGGTTGACAATGGTGGTGATGGTGTTAATGGTGGCGATGGTGATGGGGATGAGAAGTCGAGGAGAATAGGAAAGAGGGTGGCGGACAGCGTGGCTCGGCCGCGGTTGCTGTCGGCGGAGGCGGTCGGGAAGTAAGGTCTGCGGGTGAGTCGCTGCTCCGACGGTAGTATCCAGGCGCTCATGTAGAGGTCAACGGTGGTGGTGATTTAGGATCGAGATGATGGTAGCGATGGAGAAGGCTGTTGGGGATGGAGGAAAGTCGGTGGTGATGTCGATCTGTGCTCGAAGGAGGAGATATCGGGGTCTCCGACGGGCGAGTCAAGGGAGATCGACTACTGTAGAGTGGTCCGACGGTCGGGGTCGTATGGCCGTGGCTGAGGGGAAGTCCGACGAGGTCGGAGACTGGGGTGAGGGATGAAGATGATGAAGTTTAGGTTTTAGGTTTGAATGAAGGAGGATGGTGGGGATGGTGATGTAGAAAAATACTGAGGAGGAAGAGTTTTCATATAGAAGAGAGAAGATGGTGATGCTAGCCTAGGGATTAGGGCCGGCCAAGTACTCCTTGGGATGGGGTTGGCTCATTGGGAAAGGGGTGAGGATGAGGGATTATATAGGAGAGTGTGTGTGGTGAGGATGATGCTCCATTTTGAATGAAGGGTCATGATTAATCATGAAGGAAAGTATACAACCAAAAGGGGAGAGAAAGAGAGGGTTGGACCGGTCAAAGAGGGAGGGAGTTATTTCTTCATTGTCCTTGACCAATATGATGGTGACACCTCATTGCACTTTTGCATAAAAGCCCCCAAAAATTAAAAAATTGCACAAAAGGTGAGAATTAGGATTGGATGAGGGAAAACATCATGTTTGGTGTGATGTAGTAGTTAAAAAGGGTGTGTGGTATTTAGTAAGAGTCTTGAGAGTGTGAATAGGGTTTGGCTTGGTGTTGGGTCTAGCTTTGGGTTAAGTTGGGTCCTTACACCAATTTAATTAAAATTAATATAAATGGTGTTCTAAAATTAATTGGAAGTACTAAAGGCTAAAATTAGGTGGAACACAAATATCATGGACGTAGAAGACTCAAAATAGAATATTGTCATAATTTGGATTGCACAAAATGGGTCAAGATTGTGTCTCTAATTTCGATTGGAACGCACAAAGATGCAAAGTTAGGTTTATTTGGAATTAAAAATAAGCGTCTGCGATGAATATTGTGCGACTAAAATGAAGCATAAAAGAGCATATGAGTTACACAAAGATCAAAATGGAGGACTAGCACGTCTAGAACAAGGGTATGAAATTTATTGGAAGGCAAAAGCTAGTGTAGCGCTCCAAATATCGAAGCAACGGTAAGGTACAACAATGAATAAAAATTATCGTAATAAATTATAATCTCCAAATAATTAATCCTAAAAATACTAATTAAAATCCATAATCCTATAATTTAGTTAGGGGTTCATCTAGTGGGCTTCTAGGTCTAGTCCACTAACGCATGCATTAATGAACACTATATATAATATATAAAATATAACATACAATATAATATACACAATACCTATAATAATAAAAAGACAAAAATGCCCCTATTTTAGGATGTGACATTTGATGCTGATGATTTAGAAAAAATACTTCATATCCCAAACGAGGGTGAACCCCTTATCGACATCACCAAGTTCATATTTCC
Organism: Iris macrosiphon; assembly: GCA_036927795.1. Lineage (NCBI taxonomy): Eukaryota > Viridiplantae > Streptophyta > Magnoliopsida > Asparagales > Iridaceae > Iris > Iris macrosiphon. The sequence continues at coordinate 141,569,542 of JAYESA010000013.1, read as the reverse complement.
TGAATGACTCTAGACTCCTTTAAGGATTCCCTCTATAGTCCTAATATGTGTCTCTATGGTAAGCTTAAAGCCAAACACTTGAATAAATAGTTTTATGACTTACATCGCATTATTTTTCTGTGATCTTTCCCAAACAGACATCTACTGATGATATCACTAACCTAGAGCTTAGTGTTGTCTATCATCTCTACTTTAGGATTCCATTTATCTTTCCAAAGACTATCATCCAAACTATGATTCGAGTTCGTAAGAACAAGCATAACCTATTGTACGCTATGTACTTACCAATCATCTTTCAGCATTTTGAGATCCCCTTAGATGATTGTCCTTATCTAGCATAGCATTCCTATCTTTTTACTGCTCATAGGACTGACTATACTCAAGTTCCTGTCCCACCTGCACTACTTGTGTGTTGGCTTAGATTTGATCTATAATAAAACAAAGAAGTCACAAGTCACAACTAGATAGTCCTCAACATCAACATCAATCTAAACAAGTCTAGGAGTAATGATATTGACTTTATATTATCATCTTATCTTCCTTTTGGAGTTGAGATAGCATGGCAAGTACCTTATATATATTGTGTGAGATATTTAGATAGTATTATTGACCTAGATAGCGTTCTACGTCATTATTACGATATAGGTTGGACATTGTTCGCGTACTCGTGCCCTCATATCCGGGTACGGATTATGACAACCTGCAACTCCTATTGCTATCACTTTAGCTGCTCCGCCAATTACCCTTGAGTACCTCCATACTATGTTGCAGGATCGCTTCCATCTGGAAGACGAGTGTCACAGATTGGAGGATGATCGATATCAGGCTATGGATCACCGCACCACACTTTAGGCCCAGGCTATATCCAACACATTGATGGATACGCGGTATAACTTCTCTCTTTACCCTAATGGACCAGTTCCTTTGGTTCATGATCCATTTATCACTAGTTATCACATTGATGATCAAGATGCTCAGGGATACTTTGATCCTGCTACTGCTTTTTATGATCCTAACTGTTCAGCAGAGATCGGTGATGATGATCAGTAGTATTGTGGAGATCATTAGCTTAGTTTAGTAAAGGTGTTATGAAATATTATCTTTAGTTATTTTGCTTTAGTTATTTTGCTTTAGTTATGAGTTATGTTTTAGTATGGTGATGCTTTATTTTGTACACGGTTATCATTGGCAAACTATTATTTCACTTGAGTTCTGGTTTATGGCACTGCTTTAAAGATTATATTTTTGCTCTTAATATTATTAATGATGGCATTTCTATGTTATATCCTGCTTCACTTTTATTTCTTTTATTTTCTATGGTAATCTAACTTGTGAGGGAGAGTTATCCATTTCAATAAAATGACAATGAGGGAGACACTGATACTAATGCTTTGCTCTCATTGCAGGGGAGCTATCACTATTCAAGGAATCTATCACCATTCAAAAGGAAGCTATCACTATTCAAAGACTTTCTTTGCATTTTCTGTATCATTCGTAGTTTTGTCAATTATCAAAATGGGGGAGATTGTTGGCCCATCTGGCATAGTCAAACCAATTTTAATTATCAATCTAAACTACTAGTCGATACTTCACACCTCTGAAGAATATGTCAAGAAGATGTTGCGATACTTCGTCATAAAGCTGCTATGACAAGATGATTGGGTTCAATTTCTTTTTATACTTTGTTATATATTTTTATTTCTTGAGTCTAGGCCTTATGTGAGTCGGAACGCAAATTTGGCATTTAGTTGAACTTCAATCCAAAGTCCACTCAAACATAAGCCTACCCAAACCAAAATTACTCTTATGGTCGAGCCTAAACCTAAACTCACTCAAAAACCAAGTCAAACGAGCCTAAAACAATCTGGATTCTGACCAACCGAACTCGGTGCGAGTTCTGCCCGAACTTGGTCACTCAAAACCGTATCCCTAGTCAGACTCCTCATGAATACCAAGCTTCAAACGTTCAAATTTTTGAATGTTTTGCATATATTATGCCCGAACTATGTTCATAAAAATCTTATAAATAGAGAAGAATTTCTATATTACATCTCACGCATTCACTCTTCATCTTCTCTATCTTAAAAAGAGCTTTACTCTTCTCATTTCCAAGACAACTCTAGTTCTTCTAAAAAGTGCCAAGTGATGTTTCGATTAGAAGTTGATTCGAGTTGTACAAGCTTGGTTAAAAAGTTAATTTTAATTCATGTCTGAAGTCATCGACGTCTTCGAATCAAAAACTCGTGTTATAAGAAGTTGGTGTGCCCTTCGGATCAAAAGTGCGTGTGTAATCGCTATTTGCTACAATAGTGAATTTAAATTCGAGCAAGAGTTATCGGACCTGGACTAGTCCTCCACAAGAGAAACTAAGATAAAATTCTCGGTTTGTGTTTTCTCTTCTAAACTTTACTTATACTCTGCTTACTCTCTAATTAATGCTTGTTACTCAGTTTATAAGTTGGCTTAGACTTAATTTTTTTATTTGGTGATTATTTTTGCTAAACTCTATTTACCCCCCCTTCTAGAGTTGCCCTACGGTCCTATAAGTTGGCCCATGTTGCTTAGGAGTAGCTTGGAGTAATTGCCCGGGAGGTCTAGCCGGAGTTATCTAGTTTCTTAGTTCCTATTCTTGCTATTTTTATACTGGATTTGTCTCCGAATACTATTTGAGATTACTTGGTTATTAAATTAAGATTTTAGACTTGTTAGACTTGTGACCTTGGATTTTCCTTTTCGTTATATCATATCGTGCTTTATCTTCCTATTAGATCTTGTGATTGAGTATTATCATTGTTATATATCATTGTTCTCCTTATAGAGTTGGATATTATTGTGCGAGATTGTTAGATATATTGTGTTAGCCTAGACAATGTTCTACCGCCGATGTTGTGGCATAGGCTGGACGTACCCACGTACTCGTACTCGAATATCCGGCCGCGGGTCATTACACAAGATCAAGGTGCAACTTTTAAATTTATGAATGTTGGGCACCGAACTCTGGCCAAACTCGGTTCATAATAACCCTATAAATAGTGATAAAATTCTACCATTCCAAATCACTCAATTTTATTCAATCATCTCGTCTCTTTCATATTCTTTACCTAAGCTTCAAACGTCCCATTCCCAAGAGAAACTCCCATAGCCTTCTAGTGCCAAGTGTGATCTCGGTTAGAAGTCTCAAAAATTTGTAAAAGCTTGGAAATCAAGTTTTTGTTCAAGTGTTTGAAGTTGGTGAGTGCTTTGGATCAAAGCTCGTGGTGTTGTAAGAAGTTGGCAAACCTTTGGATTAAAGCTTGTAATGTAAGATATTTCACAAATAGTGGATTAACTTCGAGTAGAGTTCTCGAGACTGGATTAGTCCTCCATGAGAAAAACCAGTATACATCGCGGTGTTAGCATTTGTAAATTCTTACTTAGCATTTACTTTGCTTAGTTATTCTATACTCATTGCATATTTTCATACTTATTCGCATATATTTTAAAGTTGGTAATTGCCTTAATTTTTAATTGGATTGTCATATACACTCTATTCACCCCCCTCTAGAGTTTCCCCTAAGGGTGTTACCAATGTTTGTCTCCGGCGATCCGGGTGGTCGCAGATGGTTGGGAGGACTCACCGGGGCTTGGGGGTTCTCATGGTGCTGCCAGCGCCTCTGGCGGTTATACATCGCTGCACTGGCGTGGCTGAAAAGGGTGCGGATGTGAGGGGATAAGGAAGAGGAATGAGTTTTCATAGGAAAATTTTGAAATTCCAAATTTAGAATGATTTGGATTGATTTATAGAGACTTAAATTATAGTTTAAGAATTTGCTTTAGGTTTGATTTGGTGTTATGAAAAAATAGATATGGAAAGATTTGATTTTTGTAGCGTGGGATTTAGGATGTTAGGGACAAATGAACAATGCCTATAGGCACTGGAATATGTTTGTATGATTTTTTTTCCTTTTTCTTTTAATAATTGTTTTCATTTAACACTTTTATTTATATATAGTTATAATCATATATATACAACATAAGTAAAATACTCACATTATCACTATATATATATATATATATATATATATATATATATATATATATATATATATATATATATATGAGGAGTTTTACACTACTAATACTTAAGTCGAGTACTTATGGAGTGTCTTATATTTAAACTTGTTTGTTCAAGAAAATATAGCCCATTTCCATATTCAGACTTGACCCTTGTTAACAATTCGCCAAACGAATTTTTTTTGGGGACGGTGGAAGTACGAGTACAAATCAGAATAATTCAAGTAAAATACGGTCAAATATTCGTCAAACGAAAAATATTTGGGTTAGATTTAATTCATGTTTAGTACGTTTTATATGAACAAATTCGACACTAAAAATTTGACATGTGTTTTTTTTATATCTAATAAACAAGCAAACAACTTATTAAAAATAAATTCATAAGTCCACATTTTCATCCATCTCAAAAAATGATCATTGATTTAAGTAACAAGACCGTTGAATTTTTTTCTTGGTTAATTAAATAGGTCGCATATAAGGCATTTTTTGTATAGACATCTTTTTTGTAATTGTGCCAGGATGGTTAAAAGCAACAAGATTGCAAGTGACTGTTGTTGGGTTTCTTTCTTGGTTAACTAAATAGGTTGCACTATCACTCTGGAACTTATATTTTTTTTGCCTATTTTTTTAATTATTAGTATGGAACACGTTTAAAATGTCACAATCTTAAAATTCATATGTTAATTCGAATATTTCAAAAGTACATAAATATTATGCATTTATGAAAGATAAAAAAAAATTTGGCATATTATACGCATTTTATTGGGGTGATTACTAATCAGGGACTACATAGCGCTTACAATTTTTTCTCACTTTCGGAACGAAGCTAGTTAACATGTTGCTTTTCGAATCTACTATCGTGGTCTGCCACTCGAAAAGTTTACTGGATAAGGAAAGTTTGGCAATCCCTTAAACAGAGCATGATGCTCGAAATCATGAGGTGGATAACGAAGGTTACACACTCGAATCGCCAATATATTTCATGACTCGCTCTTGACTTGCTAAAGAAGCTGATTCAAGTGGAGTATGTGAGCTCGCTATGTTCATTTATAGTCCTAATCATGTACGTGTGCTTGACAAAGCCGCTCAATTGATATTAATTTTTGCTAAAGGCACACCAAAAGTTACTCATGACAGCTCATTTGTCATAACTGCATTTTTATTTTATTTTATTTCGATTCATAAATATATACATATGTAAGTATACTAATGAGTATGTATATATATAACTATATATGTTTATGTAATTTTAGTTTACAAATTTGATCTAATTATAAATACTTAGATTGTGAGGGGCCTTAATGGTTAAATCAAGAAACTAGGGGGAGAAACCAGCAACCCACTGATTATACCAATTTCCAAACCTTCACATAATTTGGCTTTCCTTCATGAGTCAACATTTTTGTTGGCAACCTCTCCTTCCATCTCAAACCCCCATAAGCTACTTGTCATCACTAGCACCCTTTTCTATTTCCAATGAACCCAACCCATCTCTTAATACCATCACCAGCACCACTTCTTCTTCTTCTTTATCCCTTCCTCCTCTCCTGCTATTTCCCTCTCTATTACCCTCCTCTCTCCCCTCCTAATACTGTTGCTGCCGCGACTACTGCTACTACTGCGGCTGCCGCTGCTGTTCGTGCATCCGTGCGCCCACCGTCGGCCACGTGCCCGTCGTCGGACCACCCTCCGGCCTCCGACGACTTCTCCTCCAGCTTATTTTTCTCATTTCCTTTTAAATATTAGGTATAAATCCACCTTTCCCTATTTTTTTTTCCAAATTCTAGATCTAGGTCAAGGAATTTCTTGTGAAGTTATGTATATAAATTTGATCATTATAAATAGGATTTTGATTTGGGAAGAGTTTGGAAATAATTCAAGGTTGATCAAATCCAAGGCAAGCCATCTATTCTTTCCTAAAATTTCTTTTGTATTTCTAGAAAGTTTACAATTTATATATATACATAGTTAGAGGAATATTTAGGAGTTATATTCTGAATAAATGGGTTAGGTACTAATTTTATATATACATATTGTCATAGCTACTACCTATTTATTTTATTTTATTTTTTTTCATTTTTTCATTTGTCTCTCCAATATATATATGTAATTAATAATTTAGGTTTGTGCAAATTTCTAATTGCAAAAGGAACTAGTTATATGTAAATTTTTGTTTTTGGGAAGGGTCTTGTGCAAATTTCCCCAAACCCATCGAAGAAGAAGGAGAAACCAGCAGCAGATCATGAGTCATGAACCACCTGGCTTCTCCTCTCTTTATCTTCATTTCCAAGGGAAGGAGATGGCAAGCTCTCCTCCTCCCTTATATTTTCAATACACCTAACTCTCTCTACTTAATCCTCAAAGAAGCCTTTCTCCTCTTCTCATCCTTGCTTTTTGCTGTTACTACTGCTGCTACCACTGTTACTGCCGCTGCCCCCGCCGCAGGCCGCCGCTACCACCGCCAGCCGCCGCTACTGCCGCTGCTGCCACTGCCGCTGCTGTTACTGCCGTTACTGCTGTTGTTGCCGCCCTGCTGTCGGAGCCGCACGCCGCCAACGCCAACGCCCCCCGTAGGCGAACGCCATCCCCTCGTCGGACACCGCCACCCCCTTGCCAGACACCACCACCACATAACTATTCCTTCTCCTTCTTCCAAAGAGAAACCTAGGTATTTCTTATTTTTCCTCAATTCCTTCTTCCAGAATTCAATTAGATTATAACTATTATCAAACCTCCTGGATTAGGAATACAAGGGGGAAATCAACATCAACACTTGGAGAACCTAGGATTTCGGAACCAAGGCAAGTCCTCATCCTATTTCCTTCTCTTCCAATTTTCCTATATTTTTGTTTATGTAGTTATTTTCCAAATTTCAGAATTCATACCTTAATTATTATACATGTATGAGATGGTATAAATTAGGGTATAGAATTTTAGACAAATGTTTAGGACACAATGTGAATATATGGACACAAGTAATTGTTTGTAAGCTTTAGGAAGGGCTATTCATAGTTATACTACTTGACGTGTGTTATCCCTAGTGAAAGAATGAATGAAGTTCATATGTTAAATACTATAGGTTAATTTAGGTATCATAGGTTTGATAAAAACCTTAGTATAATATATATATTATAGATTGTATCTAGCTTAGTCTTGTTTATGTAAGACTAGATTTTCATATTAATTATATATATATAATTAATTCTGTCCAAAATTTAATTTATCTTAATAAATAGAAAATTATATTAGGTTCAACTAAATTAAGGGGTTATGGACATTTAAATATAAATGTTAATTTAAACTTTGACCTTATATAGCTATGAGTATCATGTAGTTTGTTTTTACTTTGACTTGGATGTCTTGTCTTGTAATATGTTATGTTCCTTGACAAGTACGTTAAATAAATATCTAGAGTTATTGAGAAATCAATACTTTACAAATAAGTTAATGTAATAACTTGTAAGTAATATATATGTATATATATTCGATTGATTGTTCTTATTTATTGTATTTTGTTATAATTCATAACACTAACATTGTTGTAAGTTTAAACCTTGTAGTTTATACTACGCAAATTATAGATTGCTAGCACTAAGGTATGATTTTTCCAAAAGTAAGAATAGGGTTTCTATTTTATTGAGTTATATTAATTGCGTGTATTCCGGTGTTGAGAGTTGCTCCACCGAAGGGGTCGGCGAGCCCGGGAATGCTACGGAGGGTTGCTCCGGGTGGATATTATAACTGTTAAAATTTCGGGAGCCGAAATACAAAGGGAACTCTGCCAAAAATTTTAAGAATTCCGGGAGTTAACGAATATTTCGATATTCCAAAATATTGCCGGCATTCCAATACTCTAAAACCCTAGATTCACACACCACGGACCACTAGAGATTATATTTTTAAATTAGGGAGCAACTAGTAAAAGTCTAGGATACATAGGACACGGACACGAGGTAATTAATCCAGACTATCTGATGATCTGCTCTGTATAAGTTGATAGCCTTGAAATTGTGTGGATGACTAAATACTTGTACTCAAGTTTATATATGTACCTCGCATCATCCTGGACAGCATTTCTTTTGAACAATGATTAAGACAATACCAGAGCAAAGACTCAAACAATAAGAAATAGAATAAGGAATGATTGTAGATCTAGACTAGAAGCATTGGGCGGGAGAGAACAGCATAAATGACCACCTACGAAATTCTGCCACATAATTTTAAATTCTGGCTGAATTCAGCGGTTTAGGCTCTCTCGCAAGGCCTTGCGAAGTGAGCGGGTGAGTCTTAGCTCACTTTATATTGCCCATAAGGGGCTGGGCTGGATCATAATCCCGTGCCATCCTATTTTAAGTCACCCTAATTATAAGTGCACCCACTTCGATCCAAAAGGAAAAACCATCGAATGGGTAGATTCAGGATTGGCCCAAAAGGGGCTAGGCCGGATTTATAACCCCGTGCCCTTCTATTCAAGTCACCGATTAAAAACACACCTATTTCGAATTATAATAGTCGAATAGGTGAATTCAAGATTAAGCCATGAGGGCAGGGCCGGATTCTAAGCACCGTGCCATTCAAGTCACCACAAAATCCTTCACAACGGGATTTGTTGGCGAGAAACTAGGTGAAGTGGTTATTTAAGGTTTGTTCTCCAAATTGCATCATCATTTAGGAATTTGTTTGTGTATTGTGATAGTGACATAGGATTGTGATGATTGAATTTAGTAGATGCTATAGGAGTATTAGATTAGGAGTTATTCAAGTCATGAACACCATATTATATTTATTTTCTTATTTCTTTTAACTATTGCTCTTTACTCTAATATCATATCTTTTATTTGTTTACCGTTCTTGACCGAGGACTTGCTTGTCGTTCTGACGACCTAGTATTGTTCACTTGGGATTGAAGAAGGAAATGAGAAAATGCTACCTCTCTACAACGTAGACGAGAGCGAGGGGTAATCAACAAGTGATTTCAGGAAGCATAATACCTAGTAGTTGCAACTGTGATCATGTAACTTTAACAAGGAGCTGTTGTAAAGACTTATCTGGTTGTATATAAATCAGAGTGATATAGTTTAGATGTAATTGCCTAATTACTTTATCATGACTTGCATTTTATTCTAAAAGACTTACAGGCGACAATCGCTGATACGAATGTGATAGTATTCGTATAGGGCGTAGCCTGGGGATGCAGTTACGTACCCGACTCACCGTATCTTGGGAAGCGGGGCATGGCACGTCTTTTAGTGGTGGCTCATGCAGGTCATGCTTTTAGGAAACCTAGGTAGGACCTGAAGATGAAGAACCTAGGATAAGGTGCAAGTCTAGGTATTTTAAAAACACATGTTACGAGATATAGGTTAGGAATGTATATAAGTAAACCTAGATTTTTAGCTATTATCTAAAGATACTTTATGATTTTATTTGGGATACCTATGGGGTGATACTAACTTGAAGTTCCTTATTGTAGATCATGCCTCGGTTCATGCCTCACGCTAGGCTAGGAAATTCTAGCCACAGCCTAGACAATTATTACAGTTTTGCAAAAAGAAAGTGGCGACTGGCGCGCAAGCTAATGATAAGAGCCTATGGAGTACATTATGAAATCAAGTACCCTATGGTGTCGGATCTCAGTGATGAAAGGGAAGTGTTTTTCAATAGAAAAAATTACTATATACTCATAAAGGCTCAACCATCTGAGGATCCGGATCCCAATAAAAATGATTATAATGGGACGTTGAAAGAATGGCAGAATACTCACCCGGAGGCGACTATAATCCGAATATGGAAGATGATGATCTAAGAGAAGATTCAACTATATATAAGGATCTCTTATCCATCAGGTGTCTTTTGTGAACAACATGGTGTATGTGTATATGTACAGGAGTTAGGAAAGGGAGGAAATATGGGAATGTAATTAGTCTTAAGTATGTATGTATGCCTATGTGCGAGTGACTCTAGCAGCATATTTGTATCACATTTTGACTTTAAGTGAATAAAATATGCTTTTTATGTACCTAAATGTCCTTCTTCTTTCCAATGAATTCTTAAGAATTTTAACATCTTTTTTATTCTTCAATCTCAGGATTATTCCTGAGAAATTGCATTTGGATATTTTTCAGGATAATGTCTAACTACGATCAATCCCACGCTTCATCGTTGCAAACTCAGACAGAACCCTCTATCGGAGATATGTATAAGTTATTCGAACAAATTTTGGAATCCAACAGTCGGCATGCACATACGGCCTTGGCCACAACTGCTACGATGTTGGAACATTTGCAAACATCTGCCAACTCCAGGGATGGTTCACTGAAGGATTTTAGGAACCTAAATCCTCCTAAGTTTAAGGGAACGGAGAGCCCAATCGAAGCCGAGCAGTGGATTAGGACTATAGAAGGGCTATTAAGAGCAGCAAAAAGCAGTCCTGAAGATATGGTGTCTACAATCCGAATCCAATTAGAAGATATCGCTGAACACTGGTGGAGTGCTGAACATCCAGAGGATTCGGAGGACAAAATAACCTGGGAAGGATTTAAAAGAAAATTTGAAGGGAAGTTCTTCCCAAAATCAGCTAGAATGGAGTTGGAACGACAGTTCACTCACTTAAAGCAAGAAAGACTTACAGTAGATGAGTATATTGTGAAGTTTTCCAGGCTTAGTTGTTTTGCTCCAAATTTAATAGCTGGCGAGGAGACCAAAGTATCTAGATTCCTAGAAGGACTAGGGAGTCAGCTGAAGAGTAGGGTCGCTGCTTATCAATGCCAAACCTATCCCGAGGTGACTGAAGCGGCTAGAAGTCAGGAAAGAATGTTAAATGAAGAACAACCGCTTCGATCCTAGCCTCAGAAAAGGACCTTGGAAATAGGAAATCCATCCTCAAAGCATTCATGGCAAGGATCGTCCAAATGTTTCTAAACTGGTGTCTTGGGAGGACCAGTTATTCCTGGGTCTTTATTTATGGTATGGATCGGATAGGCATCAGACTGGCCAATGTTCACAACAACGGACCTCCGGACCAATGATACAAAACCAACACCAAGGATCACGGCCCCCATTTTGAGGAAACAATATTAGGCCTATGCTTCAAGGAAATGGTCCCCGACCTTTGATACAAGCACCAATGCCCCAAGCCATGTTGACTTATGGGAATCAACAAAGACCGCCCTTTGCACCTCAAGCCTACCAATTCCAGCAAACTCAGAGAACAAACCAGCCACAGACTGGGAAAAGAAAAAGCAAGGGCAGGCGTTCATGATGAATACTGGTGAAATAGAACTGGCCGGAGAGGTGGCAACAGGTACTATTCTAGTTTCAGCTTGTCCGGCATTAGTATTATTTGATTCTGGGGCAACCCATTCGTTTATATCATCAACATTTATAGTTCTTCATGAAATCAAATCGCAACCGTTACTTAAGAAATTAAATATTCTTACGGGCAATGGTACGGTAGAAATTAGTCGAGTCTGCGAAGCTTGTCCAGTTGAGTTAGGCGGTACAACTTTCCAAGTAAGATTGTTAGTATTTCCAATAAATAATTACGATATAGTGCTTAGAATGGATTGGTTAACCAAGACATTGGCAAATATAGACTGTGGTCAAGGAAGGGTCCAGTTCCAGCTCACCAATGGAGAGCTATATGAATTTGTTCGAGATCAGAAAGAATTTGATGCTAAAAAATTAGAAAAATTTGAACTACCAATCCAAGGAAGATTTCATGAACTAGAGGAGAAACAATTTCCAAGGATTGTAAAGGAATTCAAGGATATATTTCCTGATGAGTTACCGGGATTGCCACCAGATAGAGCAGTAGAATTTTCCATCAATTTGGTGCCTGGAGCAGCACCTATAGCCAAGAAAATATATCCGATGAATAAGGAAGAATTGGCTGAACTAAATAAACAAATAGAGGAATTATTAGCAAAAGGATTTATTCAGTCCAGTGCTTCATCGTGGGGTACACCAGTACTTTTTGTAAAAAAGAAAGACGGGACCCTACGATTGGTGATTGATTATAGAGCCTTGAATGAAGTAACAATCAAGAATAAGTACCCCTTGCCCCGAATAGATGAATTATTTGATCAATTAGGGGAAGCTAAGGTGTTTTTGAAGATTGATTTAAGGTCTGGATATCATCAAGTAAAGGTCAAGAGGGAAAACATTCAGAAAATAGACTTTAGGACTCGTTATGGACATTACGAATTCCTGGTAATGCCATTTGGGGTAACTAATGCTCCTGCTATATTTATGGACCTAATGAACCAGATATTTTACCAATACTTGGATAAGTTCGTGATTGTATTCATTGACGACATCCTTATATATTCAAATAATGAAGAAGAACACGAAGAACATCTGAGGATGATATTGCAAACCCTAAGGCAGGAATAATTGTACGCTAAATTCAGTAAATGTGAATTTTGGCTAAGTCAAATATCATTTCTAGGCCACATAATCACCGAAGAAGGTATTTCAGTAGATCCAAAGAAGGTAGAAGCTGTTAAATCCTGGCCAACACCAAAGTCTGTGGCAGAAATTTGAAGTTTCTTTGGATTAGCCGGATACTATAGAAGATTCGTGGAAAAAATTTCAAGAATTGCAGAACCATTAACTCGGCTGACCCGAAAGGAAGAGAAATTCAATTGGACAGAGAAATGCCAAACAGCCTTTGATGAATAAAAGAAAGATTGATTTCAGCACCGGTACTAGCCTTACCGTCAGGATCAGGAGGATACGAGATATACAGCGACGCATCAGGTAAGGGGCTAGGCTGTGTACTGATGCAGCACGGAAATGTTATAGCTTATGCCTCTCGACAACTGGAGCAGCATGAGAGAAATTACCCAACTCATGATCTGGAACTAGCAGTTGTAGTTTTTGCACTTAGACTATGGCGAAACTATTTATACGAGGAGAGAATTAAGATATATACAAATCACAAAAGTCTGAAATATGTGTTCACTCAGAAAGAAATCAATATGAGACAAAGAAGATGGTTAGAATTACTCAAAGACTTTGATATGGAATTAGAATACCACCCAGGCAAAGCAAATAAAGTAGCAGATGCCTTGAGTAGGAAACCAATGGCATTCTTTATGAATACCTCGAAGGAAATTCTCAAAGACCTAAGTAAGATGGGAATTGAAGTAATATATCCAACATCAGAAGGATTATGGGAAAATTTACAAGTACAGTCTTCTCTAGTAGACAAAATTAAGGAAGCTCAACAAGGAGACCCTAAACTCCAGAAAATATGGAACCAAACCAAGGAAGGACTCCAGACTAGAATGAGAAAGAATACAGATGGATCGCTAAGGTTCGGAGATCGATTGTGTGTACCCAATAGAAACCTAAGAACAGAAGTCATGACAGAAGCCCATAACTCTCAATATTCCATCCATCCGGGAAGTACTAAAATGTATAAGGACCTAAAACAAAATTTTTTGTGGCATGGAATGAAGCGAGAAATTGCTAAATTTGTGTCCAAATGTCTTGTCTGTCAGCTAGTAAAGGCAGAACATCAAAGGACAGCAAATCTTCTTCAACCTCTACCAATACCCGAATGGAAGTGGGAACATATCACAATGGATTTCGTGACCAAGCTACCTAAGACCCAAAGAGGTAACAATGCTATCTGGGTCATCATAGATAGACTTACTAAATCGGCTCGATTTATACCATTCCGAGTAGGACAAACAACCGAAGTATTAGCAGACATGTATATGAAACAGATTGTCAGTCAATATAGAGTACCGGTAAGTATAGTTTCAGACAGAGACACCAGATTTACTTCACATTTCTGGAAAAGTCTGCAAGAAAGCCTCGGCACTCAGTTAAAATTTAGTTCAGCATATCATCCATAAACAGATGGTCAATCAGAAAGAACAATTCAAACTATAGAGGACGTGTTGAGAGCCTGCACATTAGATTTTGGAGGATCATGGGATGACCACTTACATTTGGTGGAATTTTCTTATAACAACAGTTACCATGCTAGCATTAAGATGGCACCTTTTGAAGCATTATATGGGAGAAAGTGTAGATCACCAATGTGCTGGACAGATGTAGGAGAAAGACAGTTATTGGGCCCAGAACTAGTGACACAGACTGTTGACAAGGTTAAAGCAATAAGAAATTATTTGCAAGCAGCCCAAGATAGACAGAAGATGTGGGCTGATAAACATCGAAGGATGTTAGAATTTCAACCTGGAAATCATGCAACATTAAAGATCTCGCCAACAAAAGGGACAATTATATTTGGGACCAGAGGGAAGCTAAGTCCAAGATATATTGGACCATTTGACATACTAGAGAAAATTGGGAAAGTATCTTATAAACTGGAACTACCCCCAACACTAGAAGGGGTACATAATATATTTCATGTATCTCAGCTCCGAAGATATGTACCAGATCCGAACCATATACTAGATCATTCAGAGATCACTATCGGACCAACTCTACGCGTCGAACAACGACCTGTTAAAATCTTGGATCGTAGAGACAAAATACTCCGGAATCGGATTATTTCATTAGTTCGAGTAGCTTGGAGCAAGGATTCTCCAGGGGAATCAACTTGGGAAAAAGAAGAAGACATGCGAAACCAATTTCCATACCTATTTACTAACCAAGGTTAGCTACTCTTCGATTTAAATTTCGAGGACTAAATTTTTCTAAGGAGGATAGAGTGTCATAGCTACTACCTATTTATTTAATTTAATTTTTTCTATTTTTTCATTTTGTCTCTCCAATATATATATATATGTAATTAATAATTTAGGTTTGTCCAAATTTCCAATTACAAAAGGAACTAGTTATATGTAAATTTCTGTTTTTGGGAAGGGTCTTGTGCAAATTTCCCCAAACCCATGAAAGAAGAAGGAGAAACAAGCAGCAGATCATGAGTCATGAACCACATGGCTTCTTCTCTCTTCATCTTCATTTCCAAGGGAAGGAGATGACAAGCTCTCCTCCTCCCTTATATTTCTAATACACCTAACTCTCTCTACTTAATCCTCAAAGAAGCCTTTCTCCTCTTCTCATCCTTGCTTTCTGCTGTTACTGTTGTTACTACTGCTGCTACCACTGTTACTGCCGTTGCCCCCGCCACTGCCACCGCCACAGGCCGCCACTGCCACCGTAAGCCGCCGCTACTGCCGCTGCTGCCACTGTCGCTGCTGTTACTGTCGTTACTGTGGCTGCTGCTGCTGCTGCCGTCGCTGCTGTCGGAGCCGCACGCCTCTGACGCCAACGCCGGTGCCCCCCGCAGGCGAACGCCGCCACCCCCTCGTCGGACACCGCCGCCCCCTTGCCGGACACCACCACCACATAACTATTCCTTCTCCTTCTTCCAAAGAGAAACCTAGGTATTTCTCATTTTTCCCCAATTCCTTCTTCCAGAATTCAATTAGATTATAACTATTATCAAACCTCCTGGATTAGGAATACAAAGGGGAAATCAACATCAACACTTGGAGAACCTAGGATTTCGGAACCAAGGTAAGTCCTCATCCTATTTCTTTCTCTTCCAATTTTCCTATATTTTTGTTTGTGTAGTTATTTTCCAAATTTCAGAATTCATACCTTAATTATTATACTTGTATGAGAGGGTATAAATTAGGGTATAGAATTTTGGACAAATATTTAGGACACAATGTGAATATACGGACACAAGAAATTGTTTGTAAGCTTTAGGAAGGGCTATTCATAGTTATACTACTTGACGTGTGTTATCCCTAGTGAAAGAATGAATGAAGTTTATATGTTAAATACTATAGGTTAATTTAGGTGTCATAGGTTTGATAAAAACCTTAGTATAATATATATATTATAGATTGTATCTAGCTTAGTCTTGTTTATGTAAGACTAGATTTTCATATTAATTTTATATATATAATTAATTCTGTCCAAAATTTAATTTATCTTAATAAGTAGAAAATTATATTAGGTTCAACTAAATTAAGGGGTTGTGGATATTTAAATATAAATGTTAATTTAAACTTTGACCTTATATAGCTATGAGTATCATGTAGTTCGTTTTTACTTTGACTTGGATGTCTTGTCTTGTAATATATTATGTTCCTTGATAAGTACGTTAAATAAATATCTAGATTTATTGAGAAATCAATACTTTATGTCATGCCCCAGTCCCAAAATCATGTGGAACCAGGCCACGTGGCATTGGCCAGCTGACACGTCTCCGAAGGAAAACCCAATTTTGGATCCAAAGAGACGTGCTACGCTATCCTAAAATACTAACAAGTCTAGTACTAGCATATAACATGTAACATCTAATCTTATCCATAATATATCAAGGAACACTGAAATAAGTACTGGAATATAAGTGCTAAGTCTGAAATGAGTTTTTAGTACAAATCCGATATGACTTGTGGGAACAAACCCACTACAAAAACTAAAATAAGAGTGCTGAATATAACATGACTAGAGCATCGTTTATCTGGATAAAGAGGCTCCGGCTCTATATGGTGAGTCTACCAAAGATCAGGGGGACTCTGCTGGCAGCACTTCTAGCTCCTCCTCGGATGCGTACCTCGTCTCCTGCCCAGGTCCGTACACCGTGGGATAGTACGCCTCATCTAAATCTGGAAGGGAACCAGGTCCTCAATAGGACATAACAAGATACATAAAAGTATGACATATATAAATACTGAATAAATAAAGGGTGAGCTAACCATCTAAGTGTATGCAAGTGTGAAGACAACCTTGGTACGTATGGGTAGGCGTAGGCATAACGTCCAACGTCCTCTAGAGTGTGGTATCCGTAATGTCCATCATTCCGAAGAATAAGGTATCTGTATATATATAACATCCAACACTCTAAGGGACGTGGTATCTGCAAAGTATATATACGTCAGTATCACTCCGAAGAGTGCGGTATCTGCAATAAAGGAGGTAGGTGTCCCATACGCCTACTAGTTGTCTTCCTCGCCCAATGCGGATATACAAGTCGAATACACAATGTGCATACCACGTAGCTATATGCCAAGTCACAACTTTCTAGATAATCCTGACTACGTGCTAAACCTTCATGTGTGTTCCACGCACCGGTAGATAATTGAGTACGCGAACCCGCATCCCAACATGAGTTGCAATCGTGATGCGTGTACCAGTGTCAGGGTCTAGGAGGATATCAGAATACCCTCACATCTGCAGGTGGGTCTGCTAATGTCTAAGTCAGATACACTACGTATCGACATAATTGTCGATTGCACCCGAGTCAATCTCAGGCACACACAGTTATATGTATTTTGCAACAGGAATATATGCAACAATTTATAATTTAAACAGTAGAATTTGGCAAGGTATACTTGCCAAGTAAGAGATCCGTATAGTGTAAGCGTCTACAACAGTATTAAGTTGAAGGAGTGAGGTTTAGGGTTTTGGGGTGTATTGCATGGTATATATAGAGAATAAGAGGCAGTAGGGAAACTTAGTGTTTAAGAAAACTAAAACTACTTCTGCTGCTATTTCTTTTTTTTCATTGGTTTTGGTTTTGGTTGAGGGGTGTTTAGTAATATTAGTGTTAAGGAGCGGTGGAATGAGAAGCTTCCACGTGTGGGAAAGCAAAGCAAAGTAAAATTAAGTTTTGCTTCTGCTGCTGATATTTTCTTCACCTAATGGGTTGGGTTTTGGGTTTTACGTGCGGAGAATTATACGCAGGGGAGAAAAAGGAAGAGTTTACGTGGGGGAGAAAAAGATAGGCGGTGGTTTTGTTACTGCTGCTGCTGCTGTTTACGCGCGTAGAAGTATACGCGGGGTGATGGTTAACGGGTTGCGGGTTTGGGTTTTAGGTCTGATCCCATGAGAAATTCTATTCTAATAAATTTTATATATATATATATATATATATATATATAAATTATATTGGTGCATACGGTTAAGCTAGCTACTGTCCAAAGGGTCGCCTACATGGAATAAATTAGAAAAAATTTATAATAGCTCCATAAATCCTCTAAGTGCTGAAACTTCTCAAAATAAATCCAATAAAATCTATTCTCTCTATTTAGCTCATAACTAATATAAATAAGTAATAAACCATTTTCAGAATTTAGGGGTTTTATATTCTATCCAACTTATAAAAATTTTGTCCTCGAAATTAAAACTAAAGTCACGGTAGGAAGTCAAGTATGGTATAAGATATAAATTAACATGGTAATTTCATACCTAGGTCTGCGAATAGGTTTGGAAAATGTTTGCGCATGTCGTTCTCGCATTCCCAAGTGGATTCTCCTGGTGCGTCATGCTTCCATGCTACGCGGACCAAGGGAATAGACTGGTTTCTCAATACTTTCTCTCGATGATCAAGGATTTCCATATGTTGCTCTTGATATGATAAGCTCGGCCCAATGGTGATTTCTGAATGGTCGAGGACATGACTGTTGTCTGCCATATACCGCCTGAGTTGTGACACATGGAATATGTCATGTACTCCCTCAAGTGAAGGTGGTAGCGCAAGTCGATACGCTACTTCTCCCACTCTCTCTAGCACGTTAAATGGCCTAATATATCTTGGACTCAACTTACCGTGCCCTCCGAATCGAATGGTGCCTCTGGTGGGTGATATCCTCAAGAAGACATGATCGCCTTCTTTAAACTCCAAGGGACGACGATGAAGGTCTGCCCATTGTTTTTGCCTATCTTGCGCTGCTCGCAAGTGTCATTGGATTTTCTTTACCTTCTCCACTGTGCGAACAATCAATTCTGGTCCTAGAATCTGTCTTTCACCCACGTCGCTCCAACATACTGGCGAACGACACTTCCTCCCATACAGTGCTTCGTAAGGAGCCATTTGAATGCTCGTTTGATAGCTATTGTTATAGAAAAACTCGACCAAATATAAATGGTCCTCCCATGATCCACTGAAATCAAGCATGCACGCTCTCAACATATCTTCCAGTATCTGAATAGTACGCTCAGATTGGCCATCTGTCTGCGAGTGATACGATGTACTAAACTTTAGGCGGGTACCAAGACTCTCTTGCATGCTCTGCCAAAAGTAAGATGTGAAACTCGTATCCCTGTCAGATACGATACTAACTGGCACTCCGTACAGTCGCACAATATCTCTCATGTACATGTCTGCTAAGTCCTCTGTGGATTGCCCAACTCTGAAGGGTAAAAAGTGGACAGTCTTGGTCAGTCGATCTACGATCACCCATACCGCATTACGACCATTAGGACTCCTTGGAAAGCCCGTAACGAAGTCCATAGTGATGTGCTCCCATTTCCACTCAGATATTGGGAGTGGCTGGAGTAAGCCTGCAGACCTCTGATGCTCAGTCTTGAATTGCTGACATACCAGGCATTTTGCCACAAAGCGGGCTATCTCCCTCTTTATTCCATGCCACCAATAGTACTGTCTCAGGTCTCTGTACATCTTCGTGCCTCCTAGATGAATAGAGTATATTGAGCTATGCGCTTCTGACATCAGCTCTTGACGAAGTTCTCCATTTGGGACATAGAGACGGTCACCACATCTTAAAGTCCCATCCTCGTGTATGCGTAATCCTGTTTGTATTTTGGCCTCTGTCCTTTGTCGAAGCCTCTGGAATCTGGCATCTGTTGGCAGGGCAGCCTTGATCCTTTTGACCAATGTTGACTGCAACTGGTAATTTGACAATTGGCCGACAGTTCCAGGCACAATGACCTCTATACCTAGCTGTTCTAGGTCATTCAATAGATGTTGTTGGGTAATTAAAAAGAATGCTATGGGCCTCCTGCTTAAAGCGTCGGCTACTACGTTGGCCTTTCCCGGATGGTACTACAGCTCAATCTCAAAGTCTGACATCACCTCGAGCCAACATCTTTGTCTCAGGTTCAAGTCCTTCTGGGTGTAAACGTACGTTAGGCTTTTATGATTAGTGAATATCTCCACTCATTCTCCGTATAGATAGTGTCTCCAAAGCTTCAAGGCAAAGATGATTGCCGCAAGCTCCAGGTCGTGAGTGGGGTAATTCTTCTCATGGGTCCTCGGTTGTCTAGAGGCGTAGGCCACAACCTTCCCATGTTGCATCAAGACGCAACCTAAACCTTTTCTGGATGCATCGCTGTAGATTACGAATCCTCTGGTTCCTGAAGGTATGGTCAATATAGGTGCCGTAGTCAGACTCTTTTTCAGCTCGTCGAATGCTATCTGACACTCCTCTGACCAGATGAACTCCTACTCCTTGTGGGTCAAGCGATTCATCGGCTCCGCGATCCTTGCAAAGTTTTCTACGAACCTCCGGTAATATCCGACAAGTCCTAGAAAACTCCTCACCTCTGAGATGTTGGTAGGGGTCGGCCACATTTCTACTGACAAAATCTTCGCTGGATCTACCGAAATACCATCTCCTGAGATAACGTGTCCAAGGAAAGCGACACGATCTAGGAAGAACTCATATTTACTCAGCTTTGCACAAAGCCTCTCACGCCTTAGCGTCTCTAACACTAGCCTCAAGTGCTCTCCGTGCTCCTCGTGGTTCTTTGAATACACCAAGATGTCGTCGATGAAGACTACCACGAACCGGTCCAGATACTGATGGAATACTCTGTTCATTAGGTTCATAAATACGGCAGGTGCATTTGTCAATCCAAAAGGCATCACTAAGAACTCGTAGTGACCATAACGAGTCCTGAATACTATTTTTGGAATGTCTTCTCTCCGCACCTTTACCTGATGATAGCCTGATCTCAAATTTATCTTTGAGAACACTACTGCT
The DNA here is from genome assembly GCA_036927795.1 of Iris macrosiphon. NCBI lineage: Eukaryota > Viridiplantae > Streptophyta > Magnoliopsida > Asparagales > Iridaceae > Iris > Iris macrosiphon. The sequence goes on along the minus strand of JAYESA010000013.1, from coordinate 141,548,768 downwards.
CCTGTCAGTTGGTCGAACAGATCATCAATTCGCGGCAGGCGGTACTTGTTTTTTATTGTCAAAGCTTTAAGGGCTCTGTAATCAATGCACATTCGGAATATCCCGTCCTTCTTTGGTACAAACAATACTGGTGCTCCCCAGGGTGATGCACTAGGACGAACAAATCCCTTGATCTGCAACTCTTTTAGTTGTAGCTTCAGCTCGTCTAGCTCTTTCTTTGCCAACCGGTACATATTTGAAGATACCGGCACTGCTCCAGGCACTAACTCAATAATGAACTCTACCTCTCTATCAGGCGGTAGGCCTGGCAACTCCTCCGAAAATACATCCTCGAATTCTGCAACAATAGCTGGTGGAGCCGTCTCCATAGCCATGTAAGCTCTAGGTGTCTGGCCTACTCCTTGCTCGATGGTGCCCCGCATGTACTCGAACTCCGGGTGATCTAGTGGTCTAAAAGTGATGCTACCTCTCCGGCAGTCTAGTATAGCATTGTACTGGCTCAACCAGTCCATGCCTAAAATAACGTCAAAGTTTGGCATCGGGAGTACTAAAAATTGTGCTCTCATCTCCCTACTACACACGACTACGGAGCACGTTCTAATAGTGCTGGTAACTGGTACGATGCCTCCTCCGGTAAGAATCTTCCAACTCTTAGGCAAGGGGGAAGTATCTACTCTATGCATGGCTACAAAACTACTGGATATAAAAGATAGCTGTCACGACCCGCACCCGGTTTAGGGGCACGAGTACGCGGGTACGTCCAGCCTACGCAGCAGCATCGGCGGTAGAACGCTGCCTGGGTCAAGCACTATCTAAACAATCTCGCACTAGTATCCAACTCCATAAGGAGACACGGATAACACTATATAAATAACAACATACTCAATCACATAACGATAGCACGATTAGAATTCGAAGAAATAAATTTTAAGTACAACACAAGTCTAAACTTTAATTAATCTAACTTAACATAAACTAAGTCTGAAATAAGATTTGCCGGAGATAAATTCGGTACCAAATAATATGCTAAAGGAACTAACTAGACAACTAATGATTTCCGGCTATACCTCCCAGAATCATGACTGAACTACCAAGCCAAGTCTCAGCTACTCACCCTGTGGTCCATCAGTGTCAGATATCAGTCCTCTAGGCATAGTCTGGAAAATGTTTTCCAGTCAGGAAGAAGCAAAGTACATTTCTAAATAGCAGTTCTATATCAATGATATAAACTATGTAGCAGTATATAGATGGAAATATACAAAATGTATGTATAGGTACGAAAAACATACAATAAAGGATATACTGGAAATACTGTAAGTAAATACAGAAAATGAAACAATATGTCAATGAGCAAGAATCCTATGACTAAGTGTGTGAGTACTAGCTTTAACATGTGATCGGCTTGGGACTAGTAAACTCATTACATTGGTTAGCGATCATCCTTGAGGTCAGGCTAATCCGTAAGAATAGCTATGATGCGAGTAATAGTCAGGCTAACCATATGTAACAGTGATGAGGCATGTAAAGGTAAGGCTGCACCGACGTGAGGCGTGAGTGAGCTATGATGCATGTAAAGTTGGGTATGATCACATATCTACACTAAAATACTTCCCACCCCCGACTGATATAGTAGATCCAATCATGGTACGCTATGGCACGGGATTCCCTAGGGAGGTAGCAAATCTCCCCGGGAATCAGTGTCTGTACATGCACAAGATAACAAGAAAACAAGTCTTGTACAAGCTACACCATGAACAAGGAATAACATCTCATGACGAGATCCGTATACACCAATCCGTGTAACCAGCGTGTCGAAATATGGATATTTACACTAGATATAATGAACATAGGAGATGTCATAAATTAGAAACTAATCAGAGAATGTACTCGCCTTGGGTCCTTAGCTGGTAATACCAATGTCCTGTCCCAGAGTATCGTCTGGAGGATCCAACAGTCATATAACATATAATAGACAATACAACGTTTGCATCAGATGCTATACTAAACACACAATCACATACCTAACTCAGGGGGCTATGCCTGGCATGATACTGGTCAACTAGGGTCGTCTAGTAGATAGATATATAAGACACATTATATCTATTTTTAACTACATTAGTACTTACAATATATACATGCACCCATTTATATACATATCTAATTTATACTAGTTGAACAATATATGTGTATACTCATACATATGCTAAAAATATATTTTAAAATATATATATATATATATATATATATATATATATATTGTCAATGTTATTATTAAAATATATACTAATACTAATACATCACATTAAATACATATACAATATATATACCATTTAAATTCATGTATAAAATATATATTAGTTAAACAATATATCTGTACCATATATATCAATTTAAAAATATACTAGGTGTATATACAAATAAATATATACATATACCAATTTTTATATATATAAAAATATATTAAGTATATACAAAATATATATATATATATATATATATATATATACATACATACATACATACATATATACAATTGTATTAAATACATACATATACATACATGTATACTAATTTCATTAAATATATACATATACATATACATTAATTAAAAATATATATACATATTAAACACACTATTTGATACATAATTAAAATACATACATGTACATTATCAAATACATATATATACACATTCATATTAACCATTAATTAAATACATAATTTACATATATCCATATATATATTAGTATATGCATATATGTATATACGTATGTATATATATACAAGTATATACATAAAGAAGAGGGAAGAGGGGGAGCCTCACAGTGGTGGTGGTGCCGGAGTTGGGAGTTGGTCGGGGAGGATGTGGGCTTGACGCCGGGGTCGCAGCAGGGAGTCAAGTCGAGGCCGCCGGAGTTGAGAGGGAGGAATGCAGCAGCCAGAGACAATGGGTGGCCGGCCGGAGCAGTGGGTGCTCGAACTGGTCGGAGTAGTGGGTACTGGAGAAGGGAGGAGCTCGGGTCGGAGTTGGCGCCGGTGTGGAGGGGCTGTCGGGTTGGGGTTGCACAGCCGGAGTGCGAGACTTGGATGCCGGAGTGTCGAGTCGGAGTTGGTGCAGACCGGAGTTGCGGAGTATCGAGTCGGCAGCCGGAATCGGGCTCAAGACTCGGCCGTAGCTGGCCGGGTGGTTACAGGCGGGGTGGAGCTTCGATTAGGGGACCGCCGGAGTAGCAGAGGTGGGGATCAGTCGTGGAGTGGAGCTGGGTTGGCTGCTCGGCTGTTGTGGCCGGAGCAGTTAGCAAGGGGAGCTCGGGCTATGCCGGAGTGGCAGCTCGGCCGGAGGAGATAGAGGCTGGCCGCTGGGTCGAAGGAGAAGAGGAGGAAGCTCGTGAGGCGGAGTGTCGATGGTGGCCGGCCAGAGCAGTTACAGTAGGCCGGAGAGATGTAACAGTGGTGGTGGTTGTGTAAAGGTTTCCCCCCCTCTCATCAATTCAAAAAAAGGAAATGAGAAGAAGAAGAAGAAGGGAAGAAGAAGAAGAAAAGAAGAAGAAAAATGAAAAAAATTTAGAATGGGGAGGAGGCTACGGTTTGGGGGCTTGGGGCTAGTGAGGAGGTGTGCTTCCCTAGGTTTTTTGGGGATTAGGGCTAGGTGATAGGACATTAAATAGGGAGAATGTATGTGGGAAAATCAAGGGTGAGGATGCACCAATTTTAAATGGGTGGTCCTGATTTGTCATGAAAAAATTTTTCTACATGTGAGGATGGGGTGTTGACTAGTCAATATTGGGCTTCTCCATTTGGTTGAACCAATGGGGTGTTGACACCTAATGTAAATTTGCAAATTAGCCCCCATAAATTTGGGTATTTGCACAGATGCATAAAATGATAAAATTTTGGTGGGCGATTCGGTGTTCGGTGTTTTGCAGAGTGAGGGGCGTTGTATGTTTGGTACGGGCTTAAATAGCGGGGTACTGGAATTAAATAGGGATTTACGGAATCAGTTAAAACGGTATCCTCAATTTAATTAGGAATAAATTGTAAGCTGTGTTCTAAAATTAATTAGGAGTACATGGGGCCAAAATCAGGTCGGGTCACAAATACCATTAATGAAGAAGACTCAGAACAGAATATTACCCTAATTTGGGTCGTACGAAAAATAGGTCAAGATTGCCTCCAATTTCGATTGGAACGCACAACGATACAAAATTGAAATTTATTTAGAATTTAAAATAAACGTCCGCGACGATTTTTGTGCGGCTAAAATGAAGCTCAAGAGATCATAATTATGAGTTGCAAAAATATCAGAATGGAAGGCAGGCACGTCTAGGGCAAGGTTGTGAAATTTGTTGGAAGGCAAAAGCTAGGGTAGCGCTCCAAATATCGAAGCAAAGGCAAGGCGCAATAATTAAATAAATTACGGTAGTTAATTACAACCTCCAATAAATTAATTCTAAATAAAATAATTAAATACATAATCCCCATGATTCGATCAGGTGTTCGTCTAGTGGCCTCTAGGTCAAGTCTACCAGCTCAGACATTAAGAACACAGTATATAATATAATATATTTAAATACACACCTCATGCAATTATTTAATTTAAATACAATATTGAGAAATCATTTAATATAAATACCACAATACTAATAATTATAAAAAGTCAAAAATACCCCTGTTTTCAGAATGTGGTAGTGACAAGTCTACCCTCCTTAAAAGAATTTCGTCCTTGAAATTTAAAATCTTCAATAGTAGTATTTACTCATACACATTATTATTTTCCATCCATAGTGAAATTCAACAACCCACATAATCCTGAAATAATCCACCTTGTCGTTTCACAATCTTCAAAAATTTCTGAAATTACTATATTCCTGAAATATCCTCAAAAATAAAAATTAGTTTCCATTTTCTCACAATTCCCTCCGAATTTAAATTAAAAATTAAATACTCAAAATTTGATATCTGTTCCTCAAATTTAATTTCAATCAATGTATTGAATCTCGTCCCAAAAAGTCTGAATCCAAACAATAATCCATCAATGATCTGATTCTTCAGTTTCCTTTTTCCTCAAAATACTCAACAGTGCGACACTTAGAGATCCTTCCAACGCAACGTTCACAATATAAAATTTTAAAAATTCATAACTTGCGGTCAAATAAATATAATGACAATCTCCTAAATTTTCTCAATTTTTAATCCCCAATTCTATCGTATCATAACCTTCCTAAAATTAATAAATCCTCAATTTTGCCATGTTAATTTCTTAACTCTCCATTTAAGTTAATATTTTATCCTCGAGTTTCAATCATCCTCAATCTTCGTAAAATCAATAATCCATCAATTTTGTTATATTAACTCCTTAACTCTTTATTTAAATGAATGCTTATCCTTAAATTTTTAATCATCTTGTCCCTTTTGTCAAGTCATAACCTCTTCATAGATTTTTGTTATGGTCAAAACCCCAATGATCATGGTCTAAGAAAAATTTTACCTACAGTCATACAACATACAACTTAGAGGAAACATGCATGGTTATGGTCTGTCTTATCATGGTATTGCATTCTCTGTCAGGGTGTACTACTAACTATATCCTAACAAGAAAAATCATGTATACGAACTACAGTACTAGGGAAAATTCAGTCAATCGATCAACAGAAAGGAACAGAAGGAAGAAAACAACAAAATATACTAACACGTTACCTGCAGTATCGGTCTCCTCGACCGTCACCGCAAAGCACCGCCCTACCGGGGTGGTTCCCTTCGCGGGTGCTGAGCAATATACGGTTCCACAGGTAGCCTAGTTGGGTCTCTATAATTTGGAGCTGCGCGCTAAACTAGAGGGCAATCCCTCATTCGGTGTCCTGCATCGCCACAGCGCAAACAAAGTCCTAGCCTCGCTCTACAGCTCTTCCTAAGATGACCTGGCTTCTTACAATAAAGACAAGTCTGATCCTGCGGAACACGAACTGGTGCCTGGTACTGTTGTTGATACTGAAACGCCCTCGGCTGTCGCTGGCCAGGATACTGTTGGGCAACTCTCTCAACTGCCTGTAGTGCCATCTGGTGAGCGTTCTCCATGCTCTCTCTCATTAGTTCAGTCTGCGCCTGTTGCGCTTCTGCTTGCGCCCTCAGAGCCTCAGCCTGAACTCGCTGAGCATCTGCCGTCACTTTCTGGACATCTACCATGCCCTGGATCAAGGTAAACATCTGTGCCCCGTCAATGGGCACACCTCCGAAAATCGGAGTCGGTAAAGGAGGCTGGTTGTCCGTCACAGCTGCGGCTACCCTCTGAACAGGTGGGGAAGGAAGACCCCCGAAAAGCGCAGATACTCCCACATGCATCGGAGATGTAGGAGGAACTACGGCTATCTGTCCATCAGGTGGAGAGGTGGCAGACCCCTCTAAAGCTGGTGCTCCCACTTTCATAGATCGTGTCCTCGGCGGCATCTTGAAGACAGATCCAAAAGAATCAATTAAGGCAATAGATGCGATATCATCAAGGAAGGACAGTAAAGTTCTAAAGAAGCACATTCAAGATAATTAGATGGGAATATTCCTAGTTGTGATTGCACAGGTCAACGATGCATCCAAGGTTTTATACCTCTATCCCCTTTAGGTACCACAGTTCTACTACAAGCACACTCACTGCTAGCTTTCTTACCTACTAAAATTGTTCATACTAGTTGTTCTTTAACACTCAAGTGCACACCAAGTGCAACACACCATACTAAGTGTTGTTCTCCCTAATACAACTCTAGATGGACACCCAAGTCCGTTTGCAGTGCCATCTCAATCATGCCCAAGTCAACTGATCCTTTCGTATGCACTTCATCCACATATATATTATTATACATTTCTTACTCACCGAAAAATTAATCCTCAAAATAAGATCATCAAAGTTTTAACTTCTTTAAAATAAAAAGCATTTACTTCCTCAAAAATCCAATACTCAATATCGAAATAAAATAGTAATCAATTCTAAAATCTTTATAGCCTTGACCATGTTTATTGAATCAAATTTAGTCCTCAAACATTTAAATAACATAAAAAATCTCAACTCCTTAAAATTCAAAAATTTTGCAATTCACTCCCATTCTTCAAACGATAAAATTGAATCCTCAAGTATACATATAAATACTCATAGTCTCTAATACTCAAGGTGCACACTAATACACTAATTATTTACAACCTCAACTGTGTACGAAAATTGTACTGCCCGAATTATTTGTACTATTACTTCCAAATGATCATCATCACTGATATTCCTTCTCCTCTATCTATAGTGCCAATACTAACTATATTACACCTATCATAGAGCTATTGCTACAAGGCACAACGCTATGGGTTACTTTAGATTAATGCCTACTGCTCACATGTCCAACTAGAAAATACTTACAACTTACTAGCAACACTCAGTCAATACTAATACTCAAGACACAGACATAATTACAAGTCACTAATTATCATACTTAACAAGGAATCCTCAAAGAATAGAAGCTCAAAAAGACTAGATTGAGGACTGAAGGTGTTTCTACTGCTAGCAACAAAAGAACGATGGAAAAAGTCCTGTATGACAGAAATAGATAAGTGTTGAGATGATACTTTAAGAACAAATTTTAAGACACAACCTGATAATCATACACGTCGGTCAGAAATCATGACGCTGAGAATCCTCGCCATGCCAGTAAGCATAGGTGCGATAAACGACAGGTTCCGTAACTAAGGTACGCAACCCTATAGTCATGTCATCTAGAATCTTCGCCACGCCAACCGGTACGACTGCGATAACTCTAGGTTCCATAACCAAAGCAGACATTTTACCTTTCTCACTGTTCTCATCAATATATGTCATCAGATGATATCGTAAAATTTAGTCCGTAAAATTCATCTCGGCATGAAATCAAACTCTACAATAAAACCAAAATCCTAATTTAATAACTGATCAACATGAATCAAACTCAATATCAACGAGTGAGGACGGACGGAAACAAGACGGAGGATTTAAAATTAGAAATTATAATAAGATTCTCAAGGAGTCGTCCCAGGAATCTCTCAAGAATTTTGTGATTGAGTATCCTCTCTCATCCTAGTATCCTATGTCCTATATTCTATAACAGGCACGCAGTAGTACAACTATGACGTCGTACTACCATGACATTGCACAACTTGCGAAGTCCGACCTGCATGGGCCACCACTAAAAATGTGTCACGACCCACACCCGTTTTAGGGGCACGAGTACGCGGGTACGTCCAGCCTACGCCGCAGCATCGGCAGTAGAATACTGTCTGGGTCAAGCACTATCTAAACAATCTCGCACTAGTATCCAACTCCATAAGGAGACACGGATAACACTATATAAATAACAACATACTCAATCACATAACGACAGTACGATTAGAATTCGAAGAAATAAATTTTAAGTACAACACAAGTCTAAACTTTAATTAATCTAACTTAACATAAACCAAGTCTGAAATAAGATTTGCCGGAGACAAATCCGGTACCAAATAATATGCTAAAGGAACTAACTAGACAACTAATGATTTCCGGCTATACCTCCCGGAATCACGACTGAACTACCAAGCCAAGTCTCAGCTACTCACCCTGTGGTCCATCAGTGTCAGATACCAGTCCTCTAGGCATAGTCTGGAAAATGTTTTCCAGTCAGGAAGGAGCAAAGTACATTTCTAAATAGCAGTTCTATATCAATGATATAAACTATGTAGCAGTATATAGATAGAAATATACAAAATGCATGTATAGGTACGAGAAACATACAATAAAGGATATACTGGAAATACTGTAAGTAAATGGAGGAAAGGAAACAATATATCAATGAGCAAGAATCCTATGACTAAGTGTGTGAGTACTAGCTTTAACATGTGATCGGCTTGGGACTAGTAAACTCATTACATTGGTTAGCGATCATCCTTGAGGTCAGGCTAATCCGTAAGAATAGCTATGATGCGAGTAATAGTCAGGCTAACCATATGTAACAGTGATGAGGCATGTAAAGGTAAGGCTGCACCGACGTAAGGCGTGGGTGAGCTATGATGCATGTAAAGTTGGGTATGATCACATATCTATACTAAAATACTCCCCACCCCCGACTGATATAGTAGATCCAATCATGGTACGCTATGGCACGGGATTCCCTAGGGAGGTAGCAAATCTCCCCGGGAATCAGTGTCTGTACATGCACAAGATAACAAGGAAACAAGTCTTGTACAAGCTACACCATGAACAAGGAATAACATCTCATGACGAGATCCGTATACACCAATCCGTGTAACCAGCGTGTCGAAATATGGATATTTACACTAGATACAATGAACATAGGAGATATCATAAATTAGAAACTAATCAGAGAATGTACTCGCCTTGGGTCCTTAGCTGGTAATATCAATGTCCTGTCCCAGAGTATCGTCTGGAGGATCCAACAGTCCTATAACATATAATAAACAATACAACGTTTGCATCAGATGCTATACTAAACACACAATCAAATACCTAACTCAGGGGGCTATGCCTGGCATGATACTGGTCAACTAGGGTCGTCTAGTAGATAGATATATAAGACACATATTTTAACTACATTAGTACTTACAATATATATACATGCACCCATTTATATACATATCTAATTTATACTAGTTGAACAATATATATGTATACTCATACATATGCTAAAAATACATTTTAAAATATATATATATATATATATATATATATATATATATATATATATATATATATATATATATATATATATATATATATATATATATATATATATATATATATATATATTATCAATGTTATTATTAAAATATATACTAATACTAATACATCACATTAAATACATATACAATATATATATACCATTTAAATTCATGTATAAAATATATATTAGTTAAACAATATATGTGTACCATATATATCAATTTAAAAAATATACTAGGTGTATATACAAATAAATATATACATATACCAATTTTTATATATATAAAAATATATTAAGTATATACAATATATATATATATATGTATATATATATATATATATATATATATATATATATATATATATATATACATATATACAATTGTATTAAATCCATACATATACATACATGTATACTAATTTCATTAAATATATACATATACATATACATTAATTAAAATATATATATACATATTAAACACACTATTTGATACATAATTAAAATACATACATGTACATTATCAAATACATATATATACACATTCATATTAACCATTAATTAAATACATAATTTACATATATCCATATATATATTAGTATATGCATATATGTATATACGTATGTATATATATACAAGTATATACATAAAGAAGAGGGAAGAGGGGGAGCCTCACAGTGGTGGTGGTGCCGGAGTTGGGAGTTGGTCGGGGAGGATGTGGGCTTGACGTCGGGGTCGCAGCAGGGAGTCAAGTCGAGGCTGCCAGAGTTGAGAGGGAGGAATGCAGCAGCCAGAGACAATGGGTGGCCGGCCGGAGCAGTGGGTGCTCGAACTGGTCGGAGCAGTGGGTACTGGAGAAGGGAGGAGCTCGGGTCGGAGTTGGCACCGGCGTGGAGGGGCTGTCGGGTTAGGGTTGCACAGCCGGAGTGCGAGACTTGGATGCCGGAGTGTCGAGTCGGAGTTGGTGCAGACCGGAGCTGCAGAGTGTCGAGTCGGCAGCCGAAGTCGGGCTCGAGACTCGACGGGAGCTGGCCGGGTGGTTACAGGCAGGGTGTAGCTTCGGTTAGGGGACCGCCGGAGTAGCAGAGGTGGGGATCAGTCGTGGAGTGGAGCTGGGTTGGCTGCTCGGCTGTTGTGGCCGGAGCAGTTAGCAATGGGAGCTCGGGCTATGCCGGAGTGGCAGCTCGGCCGAAGGAGATAGAGGCTGGCCGCTGGGTCGAAGGAGAAGAGGAGGAAGCTCGTGAGGCGGAGTGTCGATGGTGGCCGGCCGGAGCAGTTACAGTAGGCCGGAGAGATGTAACGGTGGTGGTGGTTGTGTGAAGGTTCCCCCCCCCCCTCTCATCAATTCAAAAAAAGGAAATGAGAAGAAGAAGAAGAAGAAGAAGAAGAAGAAGAAGAAGAGAAGAGAAGAAGAAAAATGAAGAAATTTTAGAATGGGGAGGAGGCTACGGTTTGGGGGCTTGGGGCTAGTGAGGAGGTGTGCTTCCCTAGGTTTTTTGGGGATTAGGGCTAGGTGATAGGACATTAAATAGGGAGAGTGTATGTGGGAAAATCAACGGTGAGGATGCACCAATTTTAAATGGGTGATCCTGATTTGTCATGAAGAAAATTTTTTACATGTGAGGATGGGGTGTTGACTAGTCAATATTGGGCTTCTCCATTTGGTTGAACCAATGGGGTGTTGACACCTAATGTAAATTTGCAAATTAGCCCCCATAAATTTGAGTATTTGCACAGATGCATAAAATGATGAAATTTTGGTGGGCGATTCGGTGTTCGGTGTTTTGCAGAGTGAGGGACGTTGTATGTTTGGTACGGGCTTAAATAGCGGGGTACTGGAATTAAATAGGGATTTACGGAATCAGTTAAAACGGTATCCTCAATTTAATTAGGAATAAATTGTAAGCTGTGTTCTAAAATTAATTAGGAGTACACGGGACCAAAATCAGGTCGGATCACAAATACCATTAATGAAGAAGACTCAGAACAGAATATTACCCTAATTTGGGTCGTACGAAAAATAGGTCAAGATTGCCTCCAATTTCGATTGGAACGCACAACGATACAAAATTAAATTTTATTTAGAATTTAAAATAAACGTCCGCGATGATTTTTGTGCGACTAAAATGAAGCTCAAGAGATCATAATTATGAGTTGCAAAAATATCAGAATGGAAGGCAGGCACGTCTAGGGCAAGGTTGTGAAATTTGTTGGAAGGCAAAAGCTAGGGTAGCGCTCCAAATATCGAAGCAAAGGCAAGGCGCAATAATTAAATAAATTACGGTAGTTAATTACAACCTCCAATAAATTAATTCTAAATAAAATAATTAAATACATAATCCCCATGATTCGATCTGGTGTTCGTCTAGTGGCCTCTAGGTCAAGTCTACCAGCTCAGACATTAAGAACACAGTATATAATATAATATATTTAAATACACACCTCATGCAATTATTTAATTTAAATACAATATTGAGAAATTATTTAATATAAATACCACAATACTAATAATTATAAAAAGTCGAAAATACCCCTGTTTTCAGAATGTGGTAGTGACAAGTCTACCCTCCTTAAAAGAATTTCGTCCTTGAAATTTAAAATCCTCAATAGTAGTATTTACTCATACACATTATTATTTTCCATCCATAGTGAAATTCAATAACCCACATAATCCTGAAATAATCCACCTTGTCGTTTCACAATCTTCAAAAATTTCTGAAATTACTATATTCCTGAAATATCCTCAAAAATAAAAATTAGTTTCCATTTCCTCACAATTCCCTCCGAATTTAAATTAAAAATTAAATACTCGGAATTTCATATATGTTCCTCAAATTTAATTTCAATCAATGTATTGAATCTCGTCCCAAAAAGTCTGAATCCAAACAATAATCCATCAATGATCTGATTCTTCAGTTTCCTTTTTCCTCAAAATACTCAACAGTGCGACACTTAGAGATCCTTCCAACACAACGTCCATAATATAAAATTTTAAAAATTTATAACTTGCGGTCAAATAAATATAATGACAATCTCCTAAATTTTCTCAATTTTTAATCACCAATTCTATCGTATCATAACCTTCCTAAAATTAATAAATCCTCAATTTTGCCATGTTAATTTCTTAACTCTCCATTTAAGTTAATGTTTTATCCTCGAGTTTCAATCATCCTCAATCTTCGTAAAATCAATAATCCATCAATTTTGTTATATTATCTCCTTAACTCTTTATTTAAATGAATGCTTATCCTTAAATTTTTAATCATCTTGTCCCTTTTGTCAAGTCATAACCTCTTCATAGATTTTTGTTATGGTGAAAACCCCAATGATCATGGTCTAAGAAAATTTTTACCTACAGTCATACAACATACAACTTAGAGGAAACATGCATGGTTATGGTCTGTCTTATCATGGTATTGCATTCTCTGTCAGGGTGTACTACTAACTATATCCTAACAAGAAAAATCATGTATACGAACTACAGTACTAGGGAAAATTTAGTCAATCGATCAACAGAAAGGAACAGAAGGAAGGAAACAACAAAACATACTAACACGTTACCTGCAGTATCGGTCTCCTCGACCGTCACCGCAAAGTACCGCCCTGCCGGGGTGGTTCCCTTCGCGGGTGCTGAGCAATATACGGTTCCACAGGTAGCCTGGCTGGGTCTCTATAATTTGGAGCTGCACGCTGAACTAGAGGGCAATCCCTCATTCGGTGTCCTGCATCGCCACAGCGCAAACAAAGTCCTAGCCTCGCTCTACAACTCTTCCTAAGATGACCTGGCTTCTTACAATAAAGACAAGTCTGATCCTGCGGAACACGAACTGGTGCCTGGTACTGTTGTTGATACTGAAATGCCCTCGGCTGTCGCTGGCCAGGATACTGTTGGGCAACTCTCTCAACTGCCTGTAGTGCCATCTGGTGAGCGTTCTCCATGCTCTCTCTCATTAGTTCAGTCTGCGCCTGTTGCGCTTCTGCTTGCGCCCTCAGAGCCTCAGCCTGAACTCGCTGAGCATCTGTCGTCACTTTCTGGGCATCTACCATGCCCTGGATCAAGGTAAACATATGTGCCCCGTCAATGGGCACACCTCCGGAAATCGGAGTCGGTAAAGGAGGCTGGTTGTCCGTCACAGCTGCGGCTACCTCTGAACAGGTGGGGAAGGAAGACCCCCGGAAAGCGCAGATACTCCCACATGCATCGGAGATGTAGGAGGAACTACGACTGTCTGTCCATCAGGTGGAGAGGTGGCAGACCCCTCTAAAGCTGGTGCTCCCACTTTCATAGATCGTGTCCTCGGCGGCATCCTGAAGACAGATCCAAAAGAATCAATTAAGGCAATAGATGCGATATCATCAAGGAAGGACAGTAAAGTTCTAAAGAAGCACATTCAAGATAATTAGATGGGAATATTCCTAGTTGTGATTGCACAGGTCAACGATGCATCCAAGGTTTTATACCTCTATCCCCTTTAGGTACCACAGTTCTACTACAAGCACACTCACTGCTAGCTTCCTTACCTACTAAAATTGTTCATACTAGTTGTTCTTTAACACTCAAGTGCACACCAAGTGCAACACACCATACTAAGTGTTGTTCTTCCTAATACAACTCTAGATGGACACCCAAGTCCGTTTGCAGTGCCATCTCAATCATGCCCAAGTCAACTGATCCTTTCGTATGCACTTCATCCACATATATATTATTATACATTTCTTACTCACCGAAAAATTAATCCTCAAAATAAGATCATCAAAGTTTTAACTTCTTTAAAATAAAAAGCATTTACTTCCTCAAAAATCCAATACTCAATATCGAAATAAAATAGTAATCAATTCTAAAATCTTTATAGTCTTGACCATGTTTATTGAATCAAATTTAGTCCTCAAACATTTAAATAACATAAAAAATCTCAACTCCTTAAAATTCAAAAATTTTGCAATTCACTCCCATTCTTCAAACGATAAAATTGAATCCTCAAGTATACATATAAATACTCACAGTCTCTAATACTCAAGGTGCACACTAATACACTAATTATTTACAACCTCAACTGTGTACGAAAATTGTACTGCCCGAATTATTTGTACTATTACTTCCAAATGATCATCATCACTGATATTCCTTCTCCTCTATCTATAGTGCCAATACTAACTATATTACACCTATCATAGAGCTATTGCTACAAGGCACTACGCTATGGGTTACTTTAGATTAATGCCTACTGCTCACATGTCCAACTAGAAAATACTTACAACTTACTAGCAACACTCAGTCAATACTAATACTCAAGACACAGACATAATTACAAGTCACTAATTATCATACTTAACAAGGAATTCTCAAAGAATAGAAGCTCAAAAAGACTGGATTGAGGACTGAAGGTGTTTCTACTGCTAGCAACAAAAGAACGATGGAAAAAATCCTGTATGACAGAAATAGATAAGTGTTGAGATGATACTTTAAGAACAAATTTTAAGACACAACCTGATAATCATACACGTCGGTCAGAAATCATGACGCTGAGAATCCTCGCCATGCCAGTAAGCATAGGTGCGATAAACGACAGGTTCCGTAACTAAGGTACGCAACCCTATAGTCATGTCATCTAGAATCTTTGCCACGCCAACCGGTACGACTGCGATAACTCTAGGTTCCATAACCAAAGCAGACGTTTTACCTTTCTCACTGTTCTCATCAACATATGTCATCAGATGATATCGTAAAATTTAGTCCGTAAAATTCATCTCGGCATGAAATCAAACTCTACAATGAAACCAAAATCCTAATTTAATAACTGATCAACATGAATCAAACTCAATATCAACGAGTGAGGACGGAAGAAAACAAGACGGAGGATTTAAAATTAGAAATTATAATAAGATTCTCAAGGAGTCATCCCAGGAATCTCTCAAGAATTTTGTGATTGAGTATCCTCTCTCATCCTAGTATCCTATGTCCTATATTTTATAGCAGGCACGCAGTAGTACAACTATGACGTCGTACTACCATGACATTGCACAACTTGCGAAGTCTGACCTGCATGGGCCACCACTAAAAACGTGTCACGACCCGCACCCATTTTAGGGGCACGAGTACGCGGGTACGTCCAGCCTACGCCGCAGCATCGGCGGTAAAACGCTGTCTGGGTCAAGCACTATCTAAACAATCTCGTACTAGTATCCAACTCCATAAGGAGACACGGATAACACTATATAAATAACAACATACTCAATCATGTAACGACAGCACGATTAGAATTCGAAGAAATAAATTTTAAGTACAACACAAGTCTAAACTTTAATTAATCTAACTTAACATAAACCAAGTCTGAAATAAGATTTGCCGGAGACAAATCCGGTACCAAATAATATGCTAAAGGAACTAACTAGACAACTAATGATTTCCGGCTATACCTCCCGGAATCACGACTGAACTACCAAGCCAAGTCTCAGCTACTCACCCTGTGGTCCATCAGTGTCAGATACCAGTCCTCTAGGCATAGTCTGGAAAATGTTTTCCAGTCAGGAAGGAGCAAAGTACATTTCTAAATAGCAGTTCTATATCAATGATATAAACTATGTAGCAGTATATAGATGGAAATATACAAAATGCATGTATAGGTACGAGAAACATACAATAAAGGATATACTGGAAATACTGTAAGTAAATGGAGGAAAGGAAATAATATGTCAGTGAGCAAGAATCCTATGACTAAGTGTGTGAGTACTAGCTTTAACATGTGATCGGCTTGGGACTAGTAAACTCATTACATTGGTTAGCGATCATCCTTGAGGTCAGGCTAATCCGTAAGAATAGCTATGATGTGAGTAATAGTCAGGCTAACCATATGTAACAGTGATGAGGCATGTAAAGGTAAGGCTGCACCGACGTGAGGCGTGGGTGAGCTATGATGCATGTAAAGTTGGGTATGATCACATATCTACACTAAAATACTCCCCACCCCCGACTGATATAGTAGATCCAATCATGGTACGCTATGGCACGGGATTCCCTAGGGAGGTAGCAAATCTCCCTAGGAATCAGTGTCTGTACATGCACAAGATAACAAGGAAACAAGTCTTGTACAAGCTACACCATGAACAAGGAATAACATCTCATGACGAGATCCGTATAAACCAATCCGTGTAACCAGCGTGTCGAAATATGGATATTTATACTAGATACAATGAATATAGGAGATATCATAAATTAGAAACTAATCAGAGAATGTACTCGCCTTGAGTCCTTAGCTGGTAATACCAATGTCTTGTCCCAGAGTATCGTCTGGAGGATCCAACAGTCCTATAATATATAATAAACAATATAATGTTTGCATCAGATGCTATACTAAACACACAATCAAATACCTAACTCAGGGGGCTATGCCTGGCATGATACTGGTCAACTAGGGTCGTCTAGTAGATAGATATATAAGACACATTATATCTATTTTTAACTACATTAGTACTTACAATATATATACATGCACCCATTTATATACATATCTAATTTATACTAGTTGAACAATATATATGTATACTCATACATATGCTAAAAATACATTTTAAAATATATATATATATATATATATATATATATATATATATATATATATATATATATATATATATATATATATATATATATATATATATATATATATATATATATATATTGTCAATGTTATTATTAAAATATATACTAATACTAATACATCACATTAAATACATATACAATATATATATATATACCATTTAAATTCATGTATAAAATATATATTAGTTAAACAATATATGTGTACCATATATATCAATTTAAAAAATATACTAGGTGTATATACAAATAAATATATACATATACCAATTTTTATATATATAAAAATATATTAAGTATATACAAAATATATATATATATATATATATATATATATATATATATATATATATATATATATATATATATATATATATATATATATATATATATATATATACAATTGTATTAAATACATACATATACATACATGTATACTAATTTCATTAAATATATACATATACATATACATTAATTAAAAATATATATACATATTAAACACACTATTTGATACATAATTAAAATACATACATGTACATTATCAAATACATATATATACACATTCATATTAACCATTAATTAAATACATAATTTACATATATCCATATATATATTAGTATATGCATATATGTATATACGTATGTATATATATATACAAGTATATACATAAAGAAGAGGGAAGAGGGGGAGCCTCACAGTGGTGGTGGTGCCGGAGTTGGGAGTTGGTCGGGGAGGATGTGGGCTTGACGCCGGGGTCGCAGCAGGGAGTCAAGTCGAGGCTGCCGGAGTTGAGAGGGAGGAATGCAGCAGCCGGAGACAATGGGTGGTCGGCCGGAGCAGTGGGTGCTCGAACTGGTCGGAGCAGTGGGTACTGGAGAAGGGAGGAGCTCGGGTCGGAGTTGGCGCCGGCGTGGAGGGGCTGTCGGGTTGCACAGCCGGAGTGCGAGACTTGGATGCCGGAGTGTCGAGTCAGAGTTGGTGCAGACCGGAGCTGCGGAGTGTCGAGTCGGCAGCCGAAGTCGGGCTCGAGACTCGGCGGGAGCTGGCCGGGTGGTTACAGGCGGGGTGGAGCTTCGGTTAGGGGACCGTCGGAGTAGCAGAGGTGGGGATCAGTCGTGGAGTGGAGCTGGGTTGGCTGCTCGGCTGTTGTAGCCGGAGCAGTTAGCAAGGGGAGCTCGGGCTATGCCGGAGTGGCAGCTCGGCCGAAGGAGATAGAGGCTGGTCGCTGGGTCGAAGGAGAAGAGGAGGAAGCTCGTGAGGCGGAGTATCGATGGTGGCCGGCCGGAGCAGTTATAGTAGGCCGGAGAGATAAAACAGTGGTGGTGGTTGTGTGAAGGTTTCCCCCCCTCTCATCAATTCAAAAAAAGGAAATGAGAAGAAGAAGAAGGGGAGAAGAAGAAGAGAAGAAGAAAAATGAAGAAATTTTAGAATGGGGAGGAGGCTACGGTTTGGGGGCTTGGGGCTAGTGAGGAGGTGTGCTTCCCTAGGTTTTTTCGGGATTAGGGCTAGGTGATAGGACATTAAATAGGGAGAGTGTATGTGGGAAAATCAACGGTGAGGATGAACCGATTTTAAATGGGTGGTCCTGATTTGTCATGAAGAAAATTTTCTACATGTGAGGATGGGGTGTTGACTAGTCAATATTGGGCTTCTCCATTTGGTTGAACCAATGGGGTGTTGACACCTAATGTAAATTTGCAAATTAGCCCCCATAAATTTGGGTATTTGCACAGATGCATAAAATAATGAAATTTTGGTGGGCGATTCGGTGTTCGGTGTTTTGCAGAGTGAGGGGCGTTGTATGTTTGGTACGGGCTTAAATAGCGGGGTACTGGAATTAAATAGGGATTTACGGAATCAGTTAAAACGGTATCCTCAATTTAATTAGGAATAAATTGTAAGTTGTGTTCTAAAATTAATTAGGAGTACATGGGACCAAAATCAGGTCGGGTCACAAATACCATTAATGAAGAAGACTCAGAATAGAATATTACCCTAATTTGGGTCGTATGAAAAATAGGTCAAGATTGCCTCCAATTTCGATTGGAACGCACAACGATACAAAATTAAAATTTATTTAGAATTTAAAATAAACGTCCACGACGATTTTTGTGTGGCTAAAATAAAGCTCAAGAGATCATAATTATGAGTTGCAAAAATATCAGAATGGAAGGCAGGCACGTCTAGGGCAAGGTTGTGAAATTTGTTGGAAGGCAAAAGCTAGGGTAGCGCTCCAAATATCGAAGCAAAGGCAAGGCACAATAATTAAATAAATTATGGTAGTTAATTACAACCTCCAATAAATTAATTCTAAATAAAATAATTAAATACATAATCCCCATGATTCGATCAGGTGTTCGTCTAGTGGCCTCTAGGTCAAGTCTACCAGCTCAGACATTAAGAACACAGTATATAATATAATATATTTAAATACACACCTCATGCAATTATTTAATTTAAATACAATATTGAGAAATTATTTAATATAAATACCACAATACTAATAATTATAAAAAGTCAAAAATACCCCTGTTTTCAGAATGTGGTAGTGACAATAGCGTAGCGCCAGAATAAAAAAATGCAGTTGCAGGTATTGACGCAACTAAAATGGTACCTGTGATAGTTTCTCCTTCTGGTTCCTCCGTAATTCCAGCTAAGGCAAAGGCATGTCCATGCCTCTTCCCTCCGGGGGCTGGTGGACGATGACCTCCAATCGGGGGTAGTATCCTCTGGACTGGTGCTGTTGGCCTTTGTCCGGTCTGGGGTGCTGCCTCTCTGTGTTGTGGCAGTCTCTGGCCATGTGTTGACTTACTCCATATATCATGCACAGTCCAAGCTTCTTCCGACGGTCTCTGACAAAATGTCCCTTCTTGCCATAATGATGACAAGTCGGAAGGTCCTTGTGCTGATATGGTACTGTCCTTTGTGCCTGCATTCCTAGACGATGGATTGGCCCTCCTGCTCTGGGCTGGGCTTTGGCTGGTATGGTAGTGCTAGAGCACCTCGCTTCTCTGCAAATGACCTCCTGGATTCTTGCCTCTGAAAAAACCTCCTCATAGGAGATCCTGGACTGCGTGGTGGTATACCTTTGTAGCTCGAAGGTAAGGCCGTGATGGAACCTACTGGCCTTCTCCAGCTCGTTAGGTATCAGGATGGCACCAAATTGACTAAGTCGACTAAACTCTGCATTGTAGACATCTACGGTCATAGTTTCTTGTTCCAGGTGTAGGAACTGGGAGTATAAAGCATTCATAACCATAGCCGGGAAATACTTTTCATTAAAGTACACTAAGAATTGCTCCCACGTCTGGTTCTTGTCGATGTCGCGCTCTATGGAGTCCCACCAGTGATGGGCGTTGCCTTTGAGTTGGGCCCTCACCGCGGTCATCCAAAGGTCTGGATGCAGCTGTGAACCTTCCAGCAGCATCTCCATATTGGAGACCCAATCTGATATCTCCTCCGGAGTCTCGCTGCCCGAAAACTTTTCCGGGCCTATCTGGCGAAAAGCTCGGACAGTACCAGCTGGTTGGATAGGTGCAGGTATTGGATTAGATGTCCTCTCCAGAGCTGTCATCAAGCTCTGCCTCAAGGTCTCAGTCTGATGCCATTGTGCCTGCATCATGGCTTGGAAGAATTGGAACATTTGTGGATGTCCCTCTAGTTGTGGCATCAGGGATGGAAGGGGTGGAGGTGGAGGAAAAGGTGTTTCTGCCTGTTGTGTTGGTGCCTGGGAGGTCTGTCCTTCTTGCTGAGCTAGTGCAGCTTCCTGAGTAGGACCATTGTGGAGGTATAGGGTTGATGGATAAACTGGTGTCCGTCTCGAGGACTGGTCTCTTGGGGTAGTCGGGGTCCTATTGACATCATACGAGGTGTCTGTTGCCTGATCAACCCTATCATCTGTGTGTCCACTGGGTACGTCCATATGCTGGGGGAAAAAGTAACAAACAGGATGCAAGCATTTAATAGAATGTTTGCATAAAATAGGGTTTTAAGGTTGTTTGCGTAAAACAGAGATCCAAAAAAGTTTGGCGTAATTTAAGACTTCAGAGCTGTCCGCGTAAAATCAAGATTCTAGATAATCTGCGTAAAGTAGGGATTCGAGACTGTCTGCGTAAAGCAGAGATAGAGATTTTGAAATTGTCTGCGTAACACAGAGTTTCAAGCTGTCTGGCGTAAAGTAGAGATTCACTATCTGGCATAAATTATGGCTTCAGAGCTATCTGCGTAAAAGTTTGCTATACTTCCTGCGTAAAGTCTGCCTAAAGTCTGTGTGTAAAAATTTGTGTGCGTAAGGGTTGCTTGCGTAAAATCTAACATACATTGTTTTTATTGCAGCGTAAAGTCTGCACAAAACTCGCGTAAAAAGGTCTGTCAAGAATCTGCGCGTAAAAGTCTAGTATACATTTTCAACATAAATTTTGTACGAGGAACTCTTTGTATTTCCTCGGATGAATTTGTCAGATAAATCAGTGAACCTGACATCTGACAAAAGCACTGCATGATGATCGAGAGGGTGGTTGTGATGATGTTTCTGCACAGAGACCCAGGTTGTCGTTTAGTGACATATTTGATACACCACTCAAAGGAAGAAGATTTTGAGTCTCCTGAATACGCTGTCTATTATATATTGATAGAAATGAGTTTTTACGCTCAGGTCCGAAATGAGTTTTTACACTCAAGACAGAAATAAGTTTTTACGCTCAAGATAAGACAAAATTATGCTCCTATGTTAAAAGTTGTTTCTTTTGCACAGGGCTCGAGGCATATCTCTGTATTTAAAGCACGAGATTTTCCTTTGTCATGACTGGGAAAACTAAAATTATGACTAATACGCTTATATCACCATCCTTGTAGTTTACGCCTATTCAGGCTACTCTACGCTGGTTATCAAGTTTACGCTGGGGTAGTTTCCTACATGGCTTGCATGACGTGTCATACGCAGGATTAGGAAAACTATGGAAACATGGTTAGCAGTTGTCATAACCGCAGCATAAAGTTGGCAGTCTCTTTATAGTTTGGCTTTTTACGCCAACAAGACAGTCAATTAGCTTTTACGCCAACAAGGGTAAAGGATTTTTGGCGTAAAACTTGTGTTATCCAACCTAGGATAGTGGAAAGAAAAAAAGAGATTTAGTCAAGTGTGAATGAGATCCTTATGCTCTATTCCTATACGCAGGCTTGTTTGGTACAGTTATGTAACCAAAACAATATAAGTTAGACCTGCATGGGCCACCACTAAAACCATGTCACGCCTCAGTCCCAAAATCATGTGGAACCAGGCCACGTGGCATTGGCCAGCTGACACGTCTCCGAAGGAAAACCCAATTTTGGACCCAAAGAGACGTGCTATGCTGTCTTAAAATACTAACAAGTCTAGTACTAGCATATAACATGTAACATCTAATCTCATCCACAATATATCAAGGAACACTGAAATAAGTACTGGAATATAAGTGCTAAGTCTGAAATGAGTTTTTAGTACAAACCCGATATGTCATGTGGGAACAAACCCACTACAAAAACTAAAATAAGAGTGCTGAATATAACATGACTAGAGCATCGTCTATATGGATAAAGAGGCTCCAGCTCTAGATGGTGAGTCTACCAAAGATCAGGGGGACTCTGCTGCAGCACTTCTAGCTCCTCCTCGGATGCGTACCTCGTCTCCTGCCCAGGTCCATATACCGTGGGATAGTACGCCTCATCTAAATCTGGAAGGGAACCAGGTCCTCAGTGGGACATAACAAGATACATAAAAGCATGCCATATATAAATACTGAATAAATAAAGGGTGAGCTAACCATCTAAGTATATGCAAGTGTGAAGACAACCTTGGTACGTATGGGTAGGCGTAGGCATAATGTCCAACGTCCTCTAGAGTGTGGTATCTGTAATGTCCATCATTCCGAAGAATGAGGTATCTGTATATATATAACGTCCAACACTCTAAGGGACGTGTTATCTGCAAAGTATATATACGTCAGTATCACTCCGAAGAGTGCGGTATCTGCAATAAAGGAGGTGGGTGTCCTATACGCCTACTAGTTGTCTTCCCCGCCCAATGCGGATATACAAGTCAAATACACAACGTCCATACCACGTAGCTATATGCCAAGTCACAACTTTCTAGATAATCCTGACTACGTGCTAAACCGTGATGTGTGTTCCACGCACCGGTAGCTAATCGAGTACGCGAACCCGCATCCCAACATGAGTTGCAATCGTGATGTGTGTACTAGTGTCAGGGTCTAGGAGGATATCAGAATACCCTCGCATCTGCAGGTGGGTCTGTTAATGTCTAAGTCAGATACACTATGTATCGACATATTTGTCGATTGCACCCGAGTCAATCTCAGGCGCACACAGTTATATGTATTTTGCAACAGGAATATATGCAACAATTTATAATTTAAACAGTAGAATTTGGTAAGGTATACTTGCCAAGTAAGAGATCCGTATAGTGCAAGCGTCTACAATAGTATTAAGTTGAAGGAGTAAGGTTTAGGGTTTTGGGGTGTATTGCGTGGATATATATAGAGAATAAGAGGCGGTGGGGAAACTTAGTGTTTAAGAAAACTAAAACTACTGCCGCTGTTGTTTCTTTTTTTCATTGGTTTCGGTTTCGGTTGAGGGGTGTATAGTAATATTAGTGTTAAGGAGCGGTGGAATGAGAAGCTTACATGTGTGGAAAAGCAAAGCAAAGTAAAATTGGGTTTTGCTTCTGCTGCTGATATTTTCTTCACCTAATGGGTTGGTTTTTGGGTTTTACGCACAGAGAAGTATACGCGGAGGAGAAAAATGAAGAGTTTACGCGGGAGAGAAAAAGATAGGCGGTGGTTTTGTTCTGCTGCTGCTGCTGCTGCTGTTTACGCGCGTAGAAGTATACGCGGGGTGATGGTTAACGGGTTGCGGGTTTGAGTTTTAGGTTTGATCCCATGAGAAATTATATTCTAATAAATTTTATATATATATATATATATATATATATATATCTAAAAATTACATTGGTGCATACGGTTAAGCTAGCTACTATCCAAAGGGTCGCCTACATGGAATAAATTAGGAAAAATTTATAATAGCTCCATAAATCCTCTAAGTGCTGAAACTTCTCAAAATAAATCTAATAAAATCTATTCTCTCTATTTATCTCATAACTAATATAAATAAGTAATAAAATTGTTTTCAGAATTTAGGGGTTTTACACTTTACAAGTAAGTTAATGTAATAACTTGTAAGTAATATATATGTATATATATTTGATTGATTGTTCTTATTTATTGTATTTTGTAATAATTCATAACACTAACATTGTTGTAAGTTTGAACCTTGTAGTTTATACTACGCAAAGTATAGATTGCTAGCACTAAGGTATGATTTTTCCAAAAGTAAGAATAGGGTTTCTATTTTATTGAGTTATATTAATTGCATGTATTCCGGTGTTGAGATTTGCTCCACCGAAGGGGTCGGCGAGCCCGGAAATGCTACGGAGGGTTGCTCCGGGTGGATATTATAACTGTTAAAATTTCGGGAGCCGAAATACAAAGGGAACTCTGCCGAAATTTTTAAGAATTCCGGGAGTTGACCAATATTTCGATATTCTGAAATATTGCCGGCATTCCATTACTCTAAAACCCTAGATTCACACACCACGGACCACTAGAGATTATATTTTTAAATTAGGGAGCAACTAGTGAAAGTTTAGGATACATAGGACACGGACACGAGGTAATTAATCCAGACTATCTGATGATCTGCTCTGTATAAGTCGATATCCTTGAAATTATGTGGATGACTAAATACTTGTACTCAAGTTTATATATGTACCTCGCATCATCCTGGACATGCATTCCTTTTGAACAATGATTAAGACAATACCAGTGCAAAGACTTGAACAATAAGAAATAGAATAAGGAATGATTGTAGATCTAGACTAGAAGCATTGGGCGGGGGAGAACAGCATAAATGACCACCTACAAAATTCTGTCACATAATTTTAAAGTCTGGTTGAATTCAGCGGTTTAGGCTCTCTCACAAGGCCTTGCAAAGTGAGCGGGTGAGGCTTAGCTCACTTTATATTGCCCATAAGGGGCTGGGCCGGATCATAACCCCGTGCCATCCTATTTTAAGTCACCCTAATTATAAGTGCACCCTCTTCGATCCAAAAGAAAAAACCATCGAATGGGTGGATTTAAGATTGGCCCAAAAGGGGCTAGGCCGGATTTATAACCCCGTGCCCTTCTATTCAAGTCACCAATTAAAAACACACCTATTTCGAATTATAATAGTCAAATAGGTGAATTCAAGATTAAGCCATGAGGGCAGGGCCGGATTTTAAGCACCGTGCCATTCAAGTCACCACAAAATCCTTCACAACGGGATTTGTTGGCGGGAAACTAGGTGAAGTGGTTATTTAAGGTTTGTTCTCCAAATTGCATCATCATTTAGGAATTTGTTTGTGTATTATGATAGTGACATAGGATTGTGGTGATTGAATTTAGTAGATGCTATAGGAGTATTAGATTAGGAGTTATTCAAGTCATGAATACCATATTATGTTTATTCTCTTATTTCTTTTAACTATTGCTCTTTACTCTAATATCATATCTTTTATTTGTTTACCGTTCTTGACCGAGGACTTGCTTGTCGTTCTGACGACCTAGTATTGTTCACTAGGGATTAAAGAAGGAAATGAGGAAACGTTACCTCTCTACAACGTAGACGAGAGCGAGGGATAATCAGCAAGTGATTTCAGGAAGCATAATACCTAGTAGTTGCAACTGTGATTAAGTAACTTTAACAAGGAGCTATTGAAAACACTTATCTGGTTGTATATAAATCAGAGTGATATGGTTTAGATGTAATTTCCTAATTACTTTAGCATGACTTGCATTTTTTTTAAAAGACTTACAGGCGACAATCGCTGATACGAATGTGATAGTATTCGTATGGGGCGTAGCCTGGGGATGCAGTTACGTACCCGACTCACCGTATCTTGGGAAGCGGGGCGTGACACATATATATGTGAAATGTAAGATAGGACACGGACACGAGGGATATGACACAATATAATATATACCGATACAATCGGTATCCTAAAATAGTGGAGTTAGTTTCATATTTGTATATCATGTTAATCTAAGTAATAAATGTATAAAAGTATATATATAGGCTAATTATCCTTGGATATATAGTTACAGACAGGAGACATATAAATATATAGTGCATGATTATACATGTCTACAACTGTTATGGAGATTTAGAATTGGAACTTTAATATGGTAGTATTTACGTATAGTTTGATATGTTACTTAGGTATTAAACAAAAATTTGGAAACGTATGAACTAATATGTATGAATGTTTATATGCTTGATTTGTCTCAAAGAAAAAGAAAAACTTTTTATAAAGATTTCAAGTTATATAGGAAACCTACTTGCTTACCTTGTATGATTATATCAGGTCTAGCTTAGAACTTTGAAGTTACAAAAAAATTCACATTTTTTTATACAATTTTATATATATATAAATTATGTCCAATTTTTTTAAACTGTGTTTAATTTGTATAAATCATCTTAAATTATTAGTTATGACAAGTATCTATGAACACCCAATTAATTGGGTAACTTTGGTGTCGATTTTCAAACCATGGTTTAAGTAGTTTGATCTCCTAAGAACAACCTACGACTCACCCTATTTAGTTCATGATAACACAAATATCTCATATATATTATGAATTGAGATATGAACCTTGAAATACTTATCAAAGAGAGAGCTATTTAATATTAGACTAAGTAAAAGCTTAGTTTGGATTTTAGAGAAAGTTACTTAAATCATTAAATTATATATTCGTAGGCACTATCTCCGGATATGGTTTGTGATATACTTTGTCTTTGAAATAGAAATTTTGAGACTTTGATGTCTCTTTATACTAGATCAATATCTTAAAATATTCTGAATTATGAATTTCTTTAGTATTTGAGAATTAATAGTAGTTGGATTTGATATCTCTATGTTCTAACACTTGTGCTTCCTTGGAAATAAAACATAGCATTTATTAATGACAATTGTAATAGCTAAGGTAAATAGCTTGTCGCCAAGGTGAAAGTTAAGCTTTTTCTTATTTTATTTTTATGAGATATACTGTGTGTGACTACCGGTGTTGAGAATTGCTCCACCGAAGGGGTCGGTGAACCCGGAGAATTCTATGGAGGGTTGCTCAGGGTGTATATTATTAATTGTGAAAATTTCAGAGTACATAATACAAAATAGACTGCCAAAAAATTTTAAGAAATTCTAGACATAACCATTTTCAAAAAAATTAGAATAAATTGGTTAGTCTCTATTTCAAGATAGAAGTTAATTGTCTTAGGCTCAAACTCTAAAAATCTTAGATTTCAGATTTAGAATGTAAGATGTGTAGGACACTTTTGCATGTGCACAAAAGAGCAACGAGAATAGTAGCAATTTATATTTCAAAGTAAGGAGTATAATTTCCTTGTTTTCAAAAAAGTTCTACCAAATGAAATAGTTTCGTTAGGCGTGATACCTGAGTACACGAAACATAATATATGTTTTATTGGATAATTAATATTTTCGCAAGGACAGAAGACTTACTGATGCAAATACTCTCGTAAAATATGTAGTCTCTAACACACAAGCCGAGATACAAATCATGACTAATAATTCAAATTAATTTGAATGTTAGATAGGAAGAATTGTAATATTGTAGAAATTGCATTGGGTGGGAGAGAATATTTGGATCACACCGTCGAACTCTTAGTAATATTATTATTTTTAATGCTGATTAGTAGTTCTGGCATACGTATGGGCATACGATGACCGAGCTGAGGCTTAGCTCACTTATTTTCATTGGATCCGAATTCTTTAAAGAGATCAAGATTCGACAATTGTGTATATCCAATGTTGACCTATGTTCCAAATTCTTGGAAAAGTTTAAGATATTCGACAATTACTATAAAAAAAATTGAGCATCGACTCAAGTAATTCGACACTTGTTATCAACCGGCAAATGACCGAGGTGATGTTTAACTCACTTATTTGATCTGAATTCTTAGAAAAGTTCAAGATATTCAACAATTATTATATTATCACATGATCTGAATTCTTAAAGCAAAAAATTCGATAATTGTTATATCATTTGTTACTTGTGGGATGGAAAATCTAAGCACCATCCATCAAGAAAATTATCTGATCCTGGGTATATGGGATTATTGACGAGAAAATAGGTATTGACGGTGATCCAAAAAGTGCTCTAAATTGTATTTGCATATAGAAAAATTATTTGTGATTATGAGTGTGATTATGATTTGGACATTATGTAGAATAGGGTTTGATAAGAATTGGAATACCCTACTTCAAGATTACGTTATAAAGGTTGGAAAATCCTACTTCATGAATTCATTAAAATTGGTCTAAGGAATTTATTATTCCATTTCTCTATCTTAAAATCCGATAATCAAATCATTTTCAGATTCTCAATTTATTTATTTTTTCCGTCCTTGACTGAGGGCTTGCATGTCTTTTGACGACATAATATTGTTCATTAGATTTATAGAAACATTTTCAAGGAAGCTACCGTTGTACCTTGAGAAGAAGCTGGAGATCAAGAATGCGTTGTCGTAACGGAAGACAATTGAGTTGGAACCAGAATTTATTTTTATCATGTATTAAGGTATAAATGGGTTATATGTATATTGGGATAAAAGTTATAATTTGGTAGAATAGCCCATTTCCTATGTATAGATTTAGAATATCCTTTATCAAGAATATTTTTTATTCAGTAACTTATGCAAATTCTGACATATGGTAATCTTATCCTAGAACCTTACTGTC
The DNA here is from genome assembly GCA_036927795.1 of Iris macrosiphon. Lineage (NCBI taxonomy): Eukaryota > Viridiplantae > Streptophyta > Magnoliopsida > Asparagales > Iridaceae > Iris > Iris macrosiphon. The sequence goes on along the minus strand of JAYESA010000013.1, from coordinate 141,519,601 downwards.
ACGCCCCAGTCCCAAAATATCGGGGACTGGACACGTGGTAATGGCCAGCAGCACACACCGATGGACAAACCTAATTTAATGGATCCATCGGGGCATACTTAAGCTGTTATTACAACCATAATCAGGGTCTACTAATCTCATCCACAGAATGAATATATCAAAATCAAGGAAAGGAAATAAACATCAACAACAAGTTACAAGTACATAAATCATGGAACAAACCCATTATAAGTCTGATACAACTGTCAAGATACAAGAATGAAGATATCAGCAAATAAACTGAGTATGGAAACAGTATATACTCAGAAGATACCGTAGAAGTCACTCGACTGCTGGATATGGTACTGCTCCAGTGCCTGCTACTGTTCCTGCTTCTACTCCTGCTAATGCTCCTGTCCGGTATATCTTTGGGTCGAACTCGTCTGCTAATCCTGGGGACATAATCCGGATCCAGGTCCTCAGGGGACATAGCAAGGTACAAGAAAGCTCATGCCAAAATAAATACAGTGCAGCAGATAATGAAATAAATAGGATAAACTATATAACCAGCTAAGTGATATGCAATATGAGAGCAGCACTAAAACTCAAGCTGAAACTACTACAAGCTCTGTGTCGGGGAGCCGGTAGCAGTAATATCATGTGGTTGTCTAGCTCAAAGGGAGACTACGACGCCAGCATAATATATAATCAACCTGTAGTTTGTGTGACTCTCCCCACCCAATGTAATCATGCATCTCATGTCCACAATGTCTCATGTCCATGCCATACAGGATCATAACTAATGCATCCAGTCATATAATATCTAAGCAAAGGAATAAGTCATGAAAATTGTATCCTATACAGAATCACCATGAATATCTCAGGACGATTCTGTATCATGAATAGTATCAGGTGTCCTGGTTAAAACGTACTTGATAATGCAAGTACGAGAATGCAAAAGGGTCACGATATCCATGTCTATGTGACTTTACACAACTCCGCGTACGGGGTTGGCACCCGACTATAATCGAACGCTAAGTAAGTCACACGGTCCTAGGTTAAGTATGTACAACAAGTATATATGTCAAGAAAATAAATAGCAAAACTGCAGAGATTGGCAAGGTACACTTGCCTGGGTTTTCGGCTCCAACTGTAGCTCTGACTTCAGCGGGATTTGCAGGCAGTACTCTGGTTGCTGAAACAAATATCACCATCAGATCCAAAAAATATCAATCAGCTATAAATGCCTATCCCTGAGTCCAATTTGGACGCAGGGGCAAAAATGACATTTCGGGTCAAAACGGGGTCCACATGTAGGCCGCTTTGCACCGAAAAATGCGTCAGGGTCAAAGGTCTCCAAATCTGTCCAACTTAGTGTCAACAGGTCAGGAACGATGATACGAACCCAACGAAACTTCCAGAATTGGATTCCGATGAGCCGTTCTCAAAATCGCCCGTCGGGTGGAGCCTGTGGGGCCCACGACACGCGATTTTGTCAACGTTCTCAGAATCGAACCAAACTTGGCTCACAGGACCAGCGTATTGCTACGAGTCCGATGGCGCAAGTTTCGTCTTGATCCGATGTGTGTACACTAAGTTACAGCGAGAACCAGAAAGGTCGGATATAGGACGGTGTCCACGGATACGCACTGATTCCGGTGTGCACGCACATCCGAATCAGCTTCTGCGAAATCCCGCACGTCCGTATCAATGACGCGCACGTATCGGTGAAGACCGTACGTGACCAAGTTGTCCCGTTTGGCGGGGCGCACTCAGTTCCGGGGTAAAACAGGGCGTTGGTTTTCCTGTTTTTGGATCGCGGTTCACGATCACCACAGGACGCGATGCACCGAGCGGGTTTCACGGGCACCGAGGGGGTCACGCAAGGTCCGCGATGCAACTGACGAAAACAAAAATGGGTAAACGAGCAGGGAGATACGCGTACCTGAACAGGGTTCGAAAATCCGAAATATCTCGTGTCCGACACGACTCGGCGTGTCCGAATCCGAATCCTAGGGTTAGGGTTTGGGGGACACTGCCGGAGCTTGGCGGAGGAGGATGGCCGGAGGGAGGCTGGGGTCAGGCGGCGCTGGCCGGAGGCGGCCGGGGAGCAGAGGCGGCCGGCGCTGAGCGGCACGGCGGACCGGAGGGGCTGCTCGAGGTCGGCTGCTGGGCCGCTGCGGGCTGGGAAGAAGGGGGAGGAGGGAGGAGGTCGTCGGGCGGCGGCTGAGCGGCCTCGCGGGGGTGGCGCCGGAGTGCTGAGGCGGCGCTCGAGCGGTGGTCGGGGTAGATCAGGTGGCCGGAGGGGTCTGAACGAGGGTTTATATAGAGGGGACTGAGGAGAGAGAGAGACGGCGGCTACGGGAGAGGAAGAGGGTGAGGCGGCCGGCGGGGGAAGCCGGAGCTGCGCTGGCATTACGCGGCGGACGGCGGCGGCGGGTGCGGCCGGCGGAGCGGAAGCGGTAGGGTCGGGGACCGTTTAGGAGAGAAGAGGTTGCGGGTCGGGTTTCAACGGGGCGGGTCGGGTCTGCGGATCCGGCCCGATCAAAATGCGGGTCAGGCAGGTCCAAGCGGGTCGGGTCTGACCCGGATCCGACCCGCTAGCTGAGCGGTCCGGTTCGGGTAGACCGGCCGGTCCGGTTCGGTTTATTTATTGGTTTAATTAAACCGGGTTTAATTAATTAAGTTAAATAAATCAATAGTTTTTAAGGCCTTAAAAATCCATCCGGGGTCCAATAAATTCCCGAAAAATTTTCCTATGTCTAGTTTTTCATTTTACACCATAAAATATTATTTTCATAATATTTTAATATTATTTATTATCATTTAAAAATCCTTTAATAATTAAAACACCTGAATTTAATTACAATAAAATCCCAGAAAATTCCAGAAAATTATAAAAAATCAAAATTTAAAAATTCTTGAAAATTAAGGGGATTACAATCTACCCCCCTTAAGAGGATTGCGTCCTCGCAATCAAAGAATAACCGGTCAACAGAGATGACACGGTTGCAAACATTGTTCGAAGCACATCAAAATCAAGGAAAATCAAGGTTAAGAGTAACACCTAGAAAAAATTATTTTCCTAAGCATTAAAAGTTATGAAATTTCCCAATTGAAGGAAATATAGAAAACTACAGTTTTAGAAAACCAGTTTATCTTTTAAAAACTTATCAGGTTAACATTTATAAAATATTCTAAATTATTGGAAAGTTCAAAAATTACTTAGATTAACACTAGGTTATCAATTATTAACAATTTTAAAATTATCAGGTTAAGTCTAGGGTCACGAACTAGCAGGCACGAACTAAAGCAAATCTAGTAGCAGAAAACTATAAAACTTACGCGCATTAGCTACTCCATGCATCTGCGCATTCTCCAAGGTCATCGTCAGGGCTTGTCCGCGTCCTTGCAGTCGATTCCTCTGCTGCTGTTGAGCCTGCTGGAAGAGTAGTGCCTGGGGTATCTAAGGTGGCCTCGGCTGATACCCTCCTGGAGCTGGTGGTAGGACTTCTTGAACTTTCGTTTGCGGTGCTCCCAATGCTGGATAGGCTGGCCTCGGTACTGGTAACGCTTGTTGGTTTGCCCTTGGTGCTCATTCTCTACGCTCAGGGCAGTCCCTTAATAAATGCTGACTGGATCCGCAAGCTAAACATAATCTCATTTTTCGTTTGCACTTGTTCTCTATATGTCCTCGCCTATGACAATATGGACAGACAGGTATTGCTTGTGGAGATGCTTCTGGTGGCTGGTGAATGTGAAGTCTTTTTGCAACTTCTTCTTGTGGTGCTCCGGATGGTACTGATGTGGACGATCGCTTCAGACTGGTCTCTCTCCTGATGATGCGCTCCATGCGTCGTGCTGCAGCAAGGACGTCCGGGTATGATGTAGGAGCAACGGATCCAATTAGTTTCTGTAGCTCAATGTTTAGTCCGTCGAAGAACTTCTCAGTCTTCTCTTCTTCTGTCGGAATTAATGTTGGGGCAAAGCGACTCAGACGAATGAACTCTGCGTTGTATTCTTCCACTGTCATACTGTCTTGAGTGAGGCGGTTGAACTTGTCCCGCAGTTCTGATCGAACGATGGCTGGAATGTACATCTCCTGAAAGAGTCTAGAAAACTCTTCCCAAGTGACTCGGTCTGGTCCGAGTCGGGTCTCTTCAGATAGCCACCAGTGATGAGCATTGTTCGTCAACTGCATTCTAACGGCGGTCATCCAACGTTCTCGTGGAATCTCAGCTACTTCCAATTGATGTTGAGTGTTGGTGAGCCATTCATGAACTTCTGTGGGCTCTTCTTTTCCTGAGAAGGTACGAGGCTTCAGCTGGCAAAAATCGGCGATAGAGCCCGTCGTTGGCCGTCGTGCTGGTAGATCTGCCTGCTCTAGTACGGTTACTATGTCGCTCCTCAAATTCTCTGCCTCATGATGCAGAGCCTCTTGTTGAATTTGTTGTTGAGCTTGCATCATTGCGTAGATCATTTGTAATATCTGATGCCCGTCCATAACCTGCCCTTGTGGGAATACGGGCATTGGTGGAGTAAACTGCGTCGATGGTGGAATGTCATCTTGCTGGATTCTCGAGGCATACTGACTTGCTTGTTGTGATGATGGACCTTCACTAACTGGTGTCACTTCCTCTTCATTGGTTACCAAAGCATCCCGTGGTAATATTGCAGGAGTCTCGTCGTTTGCTTGTGAATCCATAACTCTGCAACCAAAATAAACAATAAGAGGCGTACAGGAATCAAGGCAGAATGCAAGTCGAGAAATAAATTCGAATCCGATACAGATATCAAGAACGTTTCAAGCAAGTTGATGAGATCCTAAAAACTTATCCTATCTTTATTGCAGGCCTGTTCGGTCCCTAAGTTAAAACCGAATAATTTAGTCGTTGACCTGCATGGGCCACCACAAAAACCATGTCACGCCCCAGTCCCAAAATATCGGGGACTGGACACGTGGCAATGGCCAGCAGCACACACCGATGGACAAACCCAATTTAATAGATCCATCGGGACATACTTAAGCTGTTATTATAACCATAATCCGGGTCTACTAATCTCATCCACAGAATGAATATATCAAAATCAAGGAAAGGAAATAAACATCAACAACAAGTCAAAGTACATAAATCATGGAACAAACCCATTATAAGTCTGATACAACTGTCAAGATACAAGAATGAAGATATCAGCAAATAAACTGAGTATGGAAACAGTATATACTCAGAAGATACCGTAGAAGTCACTCGACTGCTGGATATGGTACTGCTTCAGTGCCTGCTACTGTTCCTGCTTCTACTCCTGCTAATGCTCATGTCCGGTATATCTTTGGGTCAAACTCGTCTGCTAATCCTGGGGACATAATCCGGATCCAGGTCCTCAGGGGACATAGCAAGGTACAAGAAAGCTCATGCCAAAATAAATACAGTACAGCAGATAATGAAATAAATAGGGTAAACTATATAACCAGCTAAGTGATATGCAATATGAGAGCAGCACTAAAACTCAAGCTGAAACTACTACAAGCTCTGTGTCGGGGAGCCGGTAGCAGTAATATCATGTGGTTGTCTAGCTCAAAAGGAGACTACGACGCCGGCATAATATATAATCAACCTGTAGTTTGTGTGACTCTCCCCACCCAATGTAATCATGCATCTCATGTCCACAACGTCTCATGTCCATGCCATACAGGATCATAACTAATACATCCAGTCATATAATATCTAAGCAAAGGAATAAGTCATGAAAATTGTATCCTATACAGAATCACCATGAATATCTCAGGACGATTCTGTATCATGAATAGTGTCAGGTGTCCTGGTTAAAACGTACTTGATAATGCAAGTACGAGAATGCAAAAGGGTCACGATATCCATGTCTATGTGACTTTACACAACTCCGCGTATGGGGTTGGCACCCGACTATAATCGGACGCTAAGTAAGTCACACGGTCCTAGGTTAAGTATGTACAACAAGTATATATGTCAAGGAAATAAATAGCAAAACTGCAGAGATTGGCAAGGTACACTTGCTTGGGTTTTCGGCTCCAACTGTAGCTCTGACTTCAGCGGGATTTGCAGGCAGTACTTCGGTTGCTGAAACAAATATCACTATCAAATCCAGAAAATATCAATCAGCTAAAAACGCCTGTCCTTGAGTCCAATTTGGACACAGGGGCGAAAATGACATTTCGGGTCAAAGCGGGGTCCACATGTAGGCCGCTTTGCACCGAAAAATGCGTCAGGGTCAAAGGTCTCCAAATTTGTCCAACTTAGTGTCAACAGGTCAGGAACGATGATACGAACCCAACGGAACTTCCAGAATTGGATTCCGATGAGCCGTTCTCAAAATCGCCCGTCGGGTGGAGCCTGTGGGGCCCACGACACGCGATTTTGTCAACGTTCTCAGAATCAAACCAAACTTGGCTCACAAGACCAGCGTATTGCTACGAGTCCGATGGCGCAAGTTTCGTCTAGATCCGACGTGTGTAGACTAAGTTACAGCGAGAACCAGAAAGGTCGGATACGGGACGGTGTCCACGGATACGCACTGATTCCGGTGTGCACGCACATCCGAATCAGCTGCTGCGAAATCCTGCACGTCCGTATCAATGATGCGCACGTATCGGTGAAGACCGCACGTGACCAAGTCGTCCCGTTTGGCGGGACGCACTCAGTTTCGGGGTAAAACAGGGCATTGGTTTTCCTGTTTTTGGATCGCGGTTCACGATCACCACAGGACGCGATGCACCGAGCGGGTTGCACGGGCACCGAGGGGGTCACGCAGGGTCCGTAATGCAACTGACAAAAATAAAAACGGATAAACGAGCAGGGAGATACGTGTACCTGAATAGGGTTCGAAAATCCGAAATATCTCGTGTCCGACACGACTCGGCGTGTCCGAATCCGAATCCTAGGGTTAGGTTTGGGGGACACTGCCGGAGCTTGGCGGAGGAGGCCGGCCGGAGGGAGGCTGGGTTCGGGCGGCGCTGGCCGGAGGCGGCCGGGGAGCAGAGGCGGTCGGCGCTGAGCGGCACGGCGGACCGGAGGGGCTGCTCGAGGTTGGCTGCTGGGCCGCTACGGGCTGGGAAGAAGGGGGAGGAGGGAGGAGGTCGTCGGGCGGCGGCTGGGCGGCCTCGCGGGGGTGGCGCCGGGGTGCTGAGGCGGCGCTCGAGCGGTGGTCGGGGTGGATCAGGTGGCCGGAGGGGTCTGAACGGGGGTTTATATAGAGGGGACCGAGGAGAGAGAGAGACGGCGGCTACTGGAGAGGAAGAGGGGGAGGCGGCCGGCGGGGGAAGCCGGAGCGGCGCTGGCGTTACGCAGCGGACGGCGGCGGTGGGTGCGGCCGGCGGAGCGGAAGCGGTAGGGTCGGGGACCGTTTGGGAGAGAAGAGGTTGCGGGTCGGGTTTCAACGGGTCGGGTCGGGTCTGCGGATCCGGCCCGATCAAAATGCGGGTCAGGCGGGTCCAAGCGGGTCGGGTCTGACCCGGATCCGACCCGCTAGCTGAGCGGTCCGGTTCGGGTAGACCGGCCGGTCCGGTTCGGTTTATTTATTGGTTTAATTAAACCGGGTTTAATTAATTAAGTTAAATAAATTAATAGTTTTTAAGGCCTTAAAAATCCATCCGGGGTCCAATAAATTCCCGGAAAAATTATTCTATGTCTAGTTTTTCATTTTACACCATAAAATATTATTTTCATAATATTTTAATATTATTTATTATTATTTAAAAAATCTTTTAATAATTAAAATACCTGAATTTAATTACAATAAAATCCCAGAAAATTCCAGAAAATTGTGAAAAATCAAAATTTAAAAATTTTTGAAAATCAGGGGGATTACACTTACAGGCGACAATCGTGAGTATGGATAATAGAGTATTCGTATGTCGTGTACCCTGGGGATGTGTTACGTACCCGAGTTGTCGTATTCTAGGAAGCGGAACATGATACGTCTTTTAGTGGTGGCCTATGCAGGTCTAGCTTTTTGAAAAACTTAAGTAGGTCTCAAAAAGATAAAGAACCCAAGATATGATACAGGTCTCAAAAAAATAGAAACCTAGGATATGATGCATGTCTTAATTTAGAGACATTCCTAGTAAAGGCAATACTAAATGTTCTGGGGGAATATTTTGGATAACCGAGAATGATGTTTGGGAGATTCAGATCATATGGGATAAAGATATTCAGATTTGATCAGTCAGATTTTAGACTGGAAGTTCTTTGAAGATAAAAAAAATCAATCAATACCAGAATAATTTTGAGTCTAGTTAGATACTTTTATAACAAAGTATTGAGGAATAATACGGATTGAGATACTAATACAGTTAGCTTGGCAAGTTATTTGGTGGTAAAAGATTGACCTTTTTCCTAAGAATGGAAGGACGGTATAAGATAAAACACTTGGGATTCGAATAGAAATATCGGTTGGATTTAGCCTAAGCATATTAATGTTGGATGGATGATATCGATAGATAAATATCTCGCTTGTGGAATAATGAACCTTATGATAAGGAATATCCCACATGTATTATCTATAAAATATGTTCTATTTCAATTATTCTACAAATCCTTATTTAATGGATTCCTTATAAAGAGTTCGTATAATTGAGATCTTAAATTTAGAATGTCATTAAAGGTGTAGATGATATTCGGGAGAATCAAAGGTTGTATAAGGATAGACATGACCTGAAATCTTGGACAAGTAATTCGGAGAGCATTCGACAAGTATTCTTAGTCGAGTAGTCTAGTGAAGTAATGGCAAAAAACTTCCTTGAGGATCATGAGCTTGGTACGTTTAGTAAAAAAATCAGAGTTCAAATTTATCTAGAACTATTAAACATACAAGATAGTAAGGAATATGGATCACGTAGCCAATAAGATAATGATTATTTAAAATTTCTAATTTGAATGAAGGTAGTATGTGAGATAAGCATAAATATAAATTATTTTGGAATAAAAATAGGGTAAGTTAGTGCTAGTAGTAATCTTACTCAAGGAATAGATATAATATTAATTATATATAGTACTGTATATAGTTTATCGTGAATATGACTTCTCGATATCTAGATCATATCAGTTCTTAAATCATGACTCGTCCCCTTTCCTTGTCAGATTTTATATATATCTACTTTTCAGAAATTCCCAACCTCCTTAAAATTTATTGATCTCCTTATTTCATACATATCTTATTAATTTAGAATCTTGAATTATATCCTTGTTTCTCCATATAATTTTATTTTTGATAAGTATTCCTGAATTCAGTAAGTATTCTCCTTTTTAATACTCGTATATACATAACTTATTGAATTGTCCATTGGATTTCCTGTAAAATAATATTTTGATTGGACTTTTTGTGATTGAGTTCCCTGTGAATGAATATTTATTTATTTGTTCCTAAAGGATGTAATATTAAGGGTCTCTTGTTGGAATTGTTTATGATGATCGAGAATTTTTCCTGGAAGATTAAGATAGTATTTGATAAGTATTTTGGATAGTCAAATGGATGGTCTGGTCGAAGAAATTAATATAGATCATGTATGGAATTGTGGTTTGAATTGAATATGATTAAATTTTGATCAATTTGGAAGATAGTACGATTGAAAGTTGATTTGGAGGATGTGAAAATTTTATTGCTCGATGATTTGAAATAGACGAGAATGAACTAATTTGATTTAAGTATGGATGAGTTGATCTTGTTTTAGGTTCGGGAGATAGTATTTGGTTGAACTAATTCAAGTTGGTAAATTGATGTTTCCTCGGTTATACAATTATTTGATAATAATAAGGTATATCGAAATTGATATGCGTTGACTCGAGAATATTTTGTTTGGATGAACAATGAGCTGGATGCATTATGAACCATCAAGTTTTGTTTTCTCGATTGATGATAACCTGTGAAATATTGGAGGATCAAATAATAGTATGGAAGTTTCGGATAACTTAATTGAAGTAATTATGAGCATAAATGAATGGATATTAGTTAAACTCGACTTAATGAATGTTGAAAATTTTGGTGATTGATTGACATAAGTGACAGCTTAGGAGAAAATTTGAGTCGATATAACTTGAATGAAATAAATATGTAAGATAAAGTAATTGGTGACCATGAAGATTTTTCTAACTTATGGATTGATATTAAGTTAGATCGATAATAAAGTAAACGAGATGCATGGATTAAGGACGAGCATTATTGGAATTGGACGTAGATTATGATTGGTAGGATTTATGATTGGATGTAATACTCATGATTGGTGACTTAGAATTATTATTTTTTATTGGTGATTGAGAGATGAAAATTTTGGTATCCATGTATTACTCACTATTTGTGGATTCAATTTCTTAATATGAGATATTTATTGATTGAATATTTTTATGATTGAGTATACAATATTTTATATGTATCAAGAATCTGAAAATGCATTTACTAATTTGATGAGGCATGTGAGACCTACAAACAATCAATTGAATCGAAAAAAAGATGTTCTTGTAGCCATCCGAAACTGGTGAGACTATATTTTCGAAGACATGATTCAGTAATTTAATAAGATTTCGGGGATCAAGATATTTTTTGTAATGTATTCGAAGTTTGATATTCAGATTTTGATTAGTTTTACCTCAGTTTGGATTTGAAAAATCATTGAGTCAAATAATTTAAAATGATACATAGTGCTTTTGATAATATAGATATATGAGTTTATCTCATGTTATAATATTACCTATTAGTTTTC